>WBMV01000702.1:2208481-2507385 GCA_013396655.1 Campylorhamphus procurvoides | reverse complement strand
CGGCGTGGCTCTCGCCCACTCCCTCGCCGGCAGGGCGGCGGCGACCCCCGCCCGGCGGAGTTGGTACTTGTCGCGACCCCGCGGAGCGCAGCCCTCCCTTCCCTGCGCGGGGGCGCAATTGGCGTGTGGGGTTAGGCGAGAGCAGACCGAGCCGCGCGCTCAGGTAAGGACGTGCAAGGGTTAACTTAATTCCCTTCATCTATCCACTCTGAACTGGAGCTTTGATTAACATTGGTCTGCAAAATGTAACTGTAACAAATTCAATTAAGGGGAGCACATTTCTTCAACTTTTAATTAGATCTACCCTATTTGTCTAATGTTTAATATAACATAAAAAGCTGCTCAGGTTCCAGAGGGAAATGAAAATAGATTTAGATGTAAGCTTAGCTTTTAAAAATACAACAGACTAAAGTTCTTTGTTCCTCAGCATATATTGTTGCTTCATCTATACCCTCAAAGGTACAGGAGGAAAACAATTTTACCTGCAAAATTGCAAACATAACAGTGTGGTATTTATGTAACAGTTCCCTATAACCTTTAATTAGTCGCAGGGTACTGACCATACAGGTTGTAGCCCAGGTTTGATGCACTGCTGTGCAGGATACCTCTGGATTACAGTTATTCTAAGAAAACTTGAGAAAGTAGGAATATATTCCACAATCATTTAGTTGGTTTCAGGAGAGTGAAAGTTATCCAAATTACATCTTAATATAATAAATAGCAGATGTTGGCAAAGAGAGGAGCCTGTATGCCATCGTTAGCAGGTAACTGAGAAAGTAATAAAGCTTCCAGGCACAGCTCGTGGGTGACTTACTATCAACTGAACTGCATCCTGCCATTTCCCACCCATACTTTTGTGGTGGCATTTGTCTCTCAAAATCACAGCCCTTTTCCAGTTCTGCTCAAACTGACATCTTCTGATACTGTCAGTGGTGGATTGTGTTCTTAGGTCTGTTAGAGTATCAGTTTTTCTTGTACGGGCACATTAGATCATGAAAGGGGAAAAGGAAAGCAAATGCAAAAGAAATTATGTTCTAAAACTTGATGAGCTTTGGAAAAGAGGAACCACCATAATTTAAAGTGCATGTGCAGAAGTGGTCACCTGTGCCCAGATTACCCTGTATGAAGTAAAAGTGTTGTTGTTTTCTGTGTCCCGATACAATAGATTTTGAGAACTGATCCTAGACTTTCTCTAGGATCATTTTTCTGGTCAGTTAAAAAAACCCTACACGTTTCACTGCTAGTAATTATGAGGACTTGATGCTGAGTTCCTAACAGCCACACAGCCAGAAGTCTGTAGGAGTCTGACATTCACAAGGCATGACACATCATACCCTGTCAGTATTTAAGCAGAGACAAGAAACATCGTTTAAGCCCCATGGCCCCGTCTTAGCGTAGAGACAGTAAGGAACAGAAATGCTATCTAGCAGTAGCCCTGAAGAGTATACCATCACTTTCACACTGTCTGACTGTGGTTGGTCATCCATATGTGATTATTTTGCTAAAAAAAAAACAAAAAAAAAAAGGAAGCCATGGTAGGAGCTGGGAGAGTAGTGGCAGAGATGAGAGATTTCACCTAACATTTTCTGAGCTTGGTTGTTGCAATGAACAAATTGCTTCAAGAGTTGCATTGCTTCAAGCATGCATGCTTCCACACATGGTTTCAGTTCCATTCAGGTTCAAGGTTTATTGATAGAGAAAGAGGTCTCTAGTCTTGTAAGCTTTATTTCACTACTGCATTCTCAAGGAAATGGGTAGTTACTATCCAGTCATTATGTTAATTATACCAAAGGAAGCTATGAGACTTGAGGAATGACATACATATGCTGAATGGACAAGGTTGTTCTGGAAGAGCTTAGAAGCCATTTGATGAATGCTTGGAGTGCTAGCCAAATGCTAGCCACTAAACTCATGAGTCATAAATCACTATGTTTTTTACTGTTAAGTCTTTCACAGTTGTGGTTAGGGAAGAAGATATCCTATCATGAGAAAAAAAGCAGAAACATGCCAATCCAGAAGAAATTATGTTCTAGACCCAGAACCTTTTTTGCTGTTTCATTTGGGTTTTTCTGATTGTTTTAAATGTGCTCTTGTGCATCAGAAGAGAATTTTAAATAGTGTCTACCATTCAGAAGTTCCATCAGGAATCCTACTAAGGACAAATGGAGAACTAGGCTGTTAGATTCTTCATATGCCTTGTTTTTAATTTAGACTTTGACTGAGCCAGAGGTACAGGAGCATCTGGAAAGAATGTTAATAAAAAAGCAAGACCAGAAATGATGCAATGTTTGTCTTTGCCATTTTTATTTTTTGCTCTCTGTATACTATGACTTCACGATTAAACCTCAAGATCAGAAAGCAGTATGAGCCATAAAAACTAGATTTCAAAAATAAAAGTCTTCTTCTTGATTCATAAAGATGAAGAAAGCCTAGGCCAAAGCTAATGAAACCAATATTCTTGAGCCTATTTTGGCAAGTTTTATGGCATACAGAGAGCAAATACTAGAAAGACCGTCTCTGAACTGAGGTTAATTCAGAAACAACAGCAGTTGTTACACATAAAAATCCAGCAGTCAGGACTCTGACTTTGGACCCAAACTGCCATGAGTTTCCTTTCGTATATCAGCTTTTGCGTGACCAAGTGTCACAACTGCCACTATTAGATGTACAATATGGGAAATCAGGTAAATCATGAGTGTAGATCAGTGGCAGGTAAATGAGTAAATGATATTTGGTGGCATCTTCATTTACTTGACAGATAGGGTCTAGATCTGTAAACTAAATGTTTGAACTGTGACTATAATGATTCGCTCTCCTCATGTTGCATGAATTCACAGATACCTGTCTTTAATGGGAAGACGAATTTATTCTTTTCATTATTATCATGTAATTTAATCCTGGTTTTGCCTTGATTTGGTCTTTTCCATCCTCAAATTTCTCATTTTGAGACAGGCTCCTTTGCTTGAAAACAAAGGAATTGGCTTGTGCTTAGGAAAATGGAACAGCTTTTCAAATTAAGTTCTGATTGCATGAGTTCAAGCACGTGATTCTGAAACTTCTTTTAGCAAATTAAATGCTTGCTCTTGATTGTTTGGGTTTCTTCTAGTTGACTGGGAATCCAAGGGCTGCTTTGTATAGCTGAATATTGAACACTTGGAATCCCGTTTTTAGTGCTCTCTTGTCAAACCCTTGGTTTCAGTAAAGTTTCCATAATACATACTGGGTGACGATGTACTTAGAAAGCGTGTTCCCAGTCAGGCTGCCAAATCTGCATCAGGAGAACAGAAAAGGTGAGAAAGCTAAGTTCCAAATGAGAGAATTAAGCTTCAGTAAAATTAATAAATACTGGAGTAAGTATTCAGGTGTACATAAATAACAAAAGTGTCATATGAAGTAGATCTTTGAAAATCATTTTTGTAACAGTGTGTGTGAATGCAACTTGGGTAGAGAGTGGAGAACAAGTGTTCTGGGTTTGTGGTTGTCTTAGTTCAAGAGAGAACTAAGATATTATGCTGGCCAAGAAATAATCTCTCTCCTTTAAATTTACGAAAAACAGAATTTTAATTAGGGAAAGAAAAAAAAATATATATAAAAGGATAACAGTTCTTAACCACAACTATATATATATTCAGAGAAGAACCAAACAACAACAGAACAGTCTGCAACAAAACCACTCTACCCCTCAAATAACAAGGCAAAACAGTCAAAAAAGGTCCTTTTGGCTGATCCCCAAAAGGGAGACTGCAATTATATCCACGGACAGCAGGTGGCGCTGTGGCACCTCCTCTGCCTCGCTCTCCCTCTCAGGGGTGCAGTTTATATTTACGGACAGCAGGTGGCGGTGTCGCGCCCGGCCGGCCGGCTGGGGTCTCCCCTCTGGCGAGATGATAAATAGTTCCCAGGCTAGCTTCTCTTTCTCTTATGGAAAGCTTTGTAGTAATTATAATCACCCACGGCTGAGCACAGTCGAGTTGGAAAAGGAAGAAAAGGGACACAAAATCCAGTATCCAGTGATGCTGGGATCTCCAGTGTCTCTCTCTCTCTCCCCTTCTCCTTGCTCCGACGACAGCCTGAGCTCTCTGACCTGCGCAGAAAAACAAGAGAAAAACACCAACCCCCTCTCTCCCCTGCTAGGGGAAAAGATCCCAACAAAGGACCTAGCCAGAGTCGTTAGTGTCTGCATATGCATGTCTTTTGTCTCCTTTATTAGCCATCCCCACCACCCCAGGGCGTTGGCTCCGAACCTCTTTGGAAGGAATTCCAGATTCAGTTTGAAAACTCTGACAGTGGTTTAAATTCTAGCTAGAAATCAAAGGGTAAAATCAAAGAACTTGTTAGTCTGCTCACTGATGTTTGTCTCAGTGTGTCATTTGATTTCATTGTTTTCTTCTGTTTGATCTGTACACATCTGCTGATGCTTCTAAGTTGTTTAGGCAGAGATGGTCTCTTTTAATCTGCATTTATATAACAGCTGATATGAAGAGCTCCTGCTCTGTTCCCAGGGCTCCTGGACACTGTGGCAGCAGAAATGAAAATGAGAACAGAAGTATTCTTTTACGAGGGGGTGCTGTGTAGCACATGTGTCAGTTGTGTAATGCAAGGACTGATCTGAGGCACTGTCAGCCTGTTCCCCTGTAGATGGTGCCCCTAGTTCAGGGATGCTCTTTTGGGTTGTCAACTCTTCATCCTTAATCCTGCTCCCCACTTTGAAAGTCAGTTTTCATCAAAGTGGTGCACAGGGTGGTACTCAAGAAAAAAATGTGTTTTCAGTGTGACTAAGATGAGCTGGACTGAAGTCCCAGTTCTTTCAGGCAGAATCTACAGTAAAAAATTACCAACTACTGAACCCTTAACTTCCAGTGTACCCAGATATTAGCAATTTTCTTACCTTATGGTGGTAGACACTATGGCTTCCCCCATGTAAAATTTTTAATCTGTGGTGAGCATATGCATTACATGGATGATGGTGTATTAAAAATGTGAAGTGGGGTTTATAATTTAATTTTGAGGAGCTGACCTTGCAAAGCAAGTGGAAGAGCTGTGTAACGATAGTCAGTGTTACCTGCAAAAAGATGATCCAGGCTTAAAGAGTGTCTTTTCAAATGGGTACATATGATTATCACAATGTGCATGAGAGGGCATTCCATTGTCTCCAATAAAAAATACGGATAATTCCATGTGAGCAGCTTGAATCAATTGCCTGTTAAGTGCAAAATATGCTTATATTTACACCAACCTGAAAATGGAGTGAGGGTGAATAGCTTAAGTATTGGCATATATCAGTAGAATGAAGCTAAAACCTTATGGCTTCAGGCTTCCTTAATTTCATATCTCTCATTTGAGATCTTCACAAAACTTTTACCATACACCAGATACACAACAAAGATCCCCCAGAAAGCCAGCCTAGCCATGACGCATGGCAAGTTCTATCACCTTGCCCTGCAGAGTAGGCCAATAACTTCCATGTGATTTAAAAATGGGATAGAGTTACTAGGGTAAAGAACTAGTTAATGTATTTTTAAATTTCAGAAAATGCTTCTGAATATCCATAGCCTGGTAAATAATTCTCAAGGGAGTTTGTTTTCATTTAGCTCACACTGTCATTTCATTCAGAGGCACAGTGAAATTACCCTAGTATTTATACTTAAAATGCCAATCATGAAAGTGGCAGGATTATTTTTTTTTACAGTAGTCACCATTTTATAATAATTTTCATCCTTTTTAAAAAATATGTTTACTTTTATTACACAAATGTAGTCACTGTACGGTTCTGATGTTTAGACTACTGTTGGGCTTCAAAGCTCGCGAACTACATGGATAAATGAACTGGAAATTATGTATCATTAATATAATTACAAGAAAAGATTTTTGAATTTTGCTTTCTTCATAGCTATGTTTTAGCCAGTATGCAATATGATAAACTAGTTACCTGTGGCAATTCTGTCTGTCAGCAACACCACTGTGTTTGCAAACAGAAAGAATTGTTTTGTTTCCCTTATTGCTTTTTCTATAGCATATGCCACAGCCTTCAAATTCCGTGAGTATAAGAAGGGAATAGAGCTCTTTGACTGTAAGTGTTGTTAAGATGATAAGGTCAGTGGTAATGTCTTTTCTACAAACCTTGATAGATATTTATCCATGTCAAAGCTGAATTTTTAGTCATTGCAATATGTTAACGAAAGGAAGGCCTTTCTTGCTTTTTAAAAAATTTAGGCAAAGAAAAATAAATCCTACCAAGTGAACCTAATTCTCCTCACAGTTAGACAGGTATAAATCTGTAGTAAGACCTGCTGTCTTAAAAGCGCAGTTTCCATGACTGTTATTTTCTATAAATCATCTCAGGGACCTAAAGAAGTTAATGTACCAATGCATAATTTCAATTCAAGCTCTGAATTTAAAGATGAAGTTTTAAGGGAACCGACACTTCAGTTGCATACTGGTGGACATAGTTTCTTCCTTACTCAGTAGTTCCTACTTTGGGGCAAGATCATCTTCCCGAGCTGCTCATAAGTCTATGATTGAGAATCCCCTATCACCTTCCTAAGATTTTTGCTTTTGGCCTCTTCAGTTGCCAGTCCTCTTACCTTCCTTCTCAGTCCTTTCCGTTCATCTTGGAATATATTTTGAGATAACATTGCCAATCCTAAGTGAGAAATCGTCTGAACAGTCACAGCCATCCTCTTCAGCCTAGACATTAGACCTGTTTCTGCAAGAGTCAGGATTGGTCCTTTTCTCTTAAGGATAGAGATAATTGTGACTCATAATGAGGTATAGTAATGAAGTGGTTCCTGCAGATGAATGGACAAGTTATGAAGTCAATGGTTTGGTTTTTCACTCTTGCTTGTATGTGAACAGAAGTAGGAGGTCAGGAATGTTACTTGGATAGAAGAAAAAAGTAGGAAAAGAAAAGAATAAAAACAGACTAAAAAGCAATTTAGGATGAAGATAATAAAGTATTAGGATTCTCATCACCAGAAGCTCATCTTTGTCCACACTGAGCTTGCTAGCTTAAATTGAGTAATTTGATCCTAGGGAGACGTTCAGCCCAAAGGAGTGTTTGGTACTAATTAGTTTAAGGATTTTGGCCAGTATCTCCTTGTCCTTAAGTGTGGATTTTCAAAGAAATGGTGATTTCCTGTGGTCTTTGATGTTGGAACTCTAAATTAAAATGTTCTTTCTAAAGATGAGAGCCTAGATTAAGTTATTCTGGGTCTTACAGTGGAGTCCTTCATGCCTTAACTTTCTTCCTTCTGCTGGAATCTATGGCCCACACTTTGCCCACCATAATCACAGAAAGGCGTTATCATCATTATTCCCTCATAAATACAAAGGTATCTGCAGAATAACTGCTGGGATTTATTAGAGCAACAATCATTCCTCCTAAGTTTAAAAAGGCCCGTTCAATGCTAAGGTTTTTTATTAACTGACTCTTCAGTTTGGCTTTCCCTCTGTAAGTTATTAAGCTTTATCTCTGACAAAATTGATTTTTTTTTTAAAGAAAACTGTTCATGCCATTTTTGTCATACAGGGGTTCATAAAAATGTCTACATTTGACTTTTTCCCAAAGATTTATATTAGTTTGCTTTCCCGTATACTCTAATTTAAATAGAACTTGTTGAATTTTTTTTCGGGCAGTCACTTCTGAAAAATCCATGACGGTTTTCTTTGGAGGAAAAGAGGTTATTTGCTGAGGTTATTTACACTTTAATTGCCAGTTTAATTACAATCTAATGTCTCATTTACTGTGACACACTATACTCTGCAGGTTGAGCTGTGATAGATTATAGGAGTCACAATGGCAGTAGATTCACCTGTGTATGGAGCTGGGCAGCCTTGCGCTGTCAGCAGACCTGCCCAGAATAACCGCACCGACCCGCTAGTGATGTTCAGAACACGAAAAGCCTGTTTGGGGTATTTAAGTATTGTGGTGTTTTTACACTCCCAGTTTTTGCTGCTGATCCACAGTCCACTGACTTTCTGTACTGCCTATGTGTTGATGAACATATTCAGGGGCTGTCCTAGAAAAGGCATCTCATAGCATGAGTACAGAGACTAGTTGATCCTTTTGGCATGGTTTTGGCTTCCATCACTATGGATGCTATAATATCATGTGTGGCCAATTTACAGTCCTTCATAAGGATCCCAGAAACCTATGTATCCTTCTGGAAGGACCTCTAACCTTCATTGCCATACTACAAAGAACTGTATTTGTAATATACAGAGGATCCCTTTGAGGTACTGTTCCTATTTCTGGTGCCAGTTAGAGAGCTATGCAAGGAAGAAAGATTTGGTGCATCCATGTGCTAAATTCGTAGTCAGGAAGGTTTGTTACTAATAACATGTAGACATGTATTTATAAAGTAAGTGTGGTTGGGAGACAAATTTAGGAATCATCTGCTGTAACCACATGATTAAAGCAGATTCTGAAAGAAAAGGTTTATCAAGGCTTCACTCAGCTAAGTTCTGAGCATCTTGAAGGATGAATGTTCCATAGCCATCTATGTGGCCCCCACTGGCCTCACTCCAGAGTGGCAGGGTTTTCCTTGTACTGCAGTGCCCAAAACTGACATAACACTCCAAATGTGGTCTTAAAAGTACTGAATAGAAAGGATAGATTTCTTGCCTTGACCTCATGCCTCTTCTGTTGCTAATGCAGCTGAGGATGTAGTTGGCCGATTTTGGTGCAACAACATACTGCTGATTCATGTTAGTGGTTCAGACAGTCGCAGTTATAAATTGAGAAACTGAAAGGCAGTTCATGTGCATATGTGAGAGACTGAAAGAAATTCAATGGATCAAAATGTCTCAGGGTGGTGAGGTAGAGCAAGTTCTGCTAAGCTGGAATGGTGCACTGCCCCATCCACTTCTGTCATCCCTGGAGCCTTTAGCCCAGCCCAGAATGGGTATTAGCCATTGGCACCCCTGAAGCCCCACACCATACCCCCTGGAGCCCCTGACCCAGCCCCGCATGACTGGCGGACTGGAAGCTCCACCTGGCGGGGTTGGTCACAGAGTCCAGGGAAAATAAAACGAGCAACATGAGGCCACTGTGTGGTTCACAGCCTACCATTCCTGGACTCCTGATAGCTGGACCTAGGTGAAAAAAATCTCTTTTTCTCTCTTTCTCTTTATCTCTCTCCCTCTTTCTTTGCTTCTTCCTCTTCTTCTAACTTCCTTTTCTTGATGTATGGGTAATGTAAGTCTGGATGGGTTGGAATTTGCTAAGTCAATGCATTATGAAAAGCTATGTGTTGATTGAATGTTTGCTTTAAATTTTTCTCAAGTTCTCTTATTTTACAAAGTTTGCCAGTAAAAGGGCGTTATTTTGACCCCCTGATAAGTGTTGTAATGTTTCTCCCATGTGCAGCCTCGGGGTGTGAAGGAACTGAAGACCCTTTAATAAATCTGTCCAGCAGGTTTTGGAGCCTTGTATATTTTTAAGGTAAAAGCCCTTTGATGAGCTCATGGTAAGAGCCTGGGTGTTACAGCATGTCTATCCTTGATCAGAAACAGCCAAAAATGGGTCAATCTCCCACACAAAATTGTTTGAAATTTCATGAAATTGTTGTCAGAGAGGCAATTGTTTGAAATTTCACGAAATTGTTGTCAGAGAGGCAGTGAACCAATTTGTGAGGGACCACAACCATCCCTCCTGTTACAGAGCTATGTCTCCTGGGTGGTCCGCTGGTGATGAGAACATCATTGATGGTTCTGAAAATTTGGGGATGCTGTGTAATGCCTGGCACTGGGGGAGTATAGGGATTCTGCTGAAACTGTTTAGGTATGGATGATGTACAGGAAGTCTGTGAGCATCTTTATAATCTTGACACTAGATTCCCTTAGCTTAAACTAATGACAAGAAATGACTTGGCTTGAAGGGGTAACGACTTCCTTCTTAAATCTGATGCATCAGAGGGGTGTATCAAAGACTTGGCAAATGCAGTTATTCTTGTCCTGAAATTCTCTGGTATTCTGAAAACTTGCATTTTAGCTGTTCAAGCCGGGAGAGGGATGTTTTTGTACTATCTGAAATTAATGTCACTTGTTCAGAGTTTCCAGACAGCAGAGAACAGGTTGCACTCAGATGCAGCTATGACTCAGTCTATCCTGGTAGGAGGTTACGACTTGCTTAGCAGATTTTGTCCTGGTTCTTCTGGTGGAAGAGGGGAAATGAATGACCACTCACAGGCAGGATGTCTGAAGAGCAGATTTAGATTGTTGTGATGCACTGTGGACTTTGGGAAGTAGAGAGCACCCCTGTACTTGGGACAGTTGCAGCATGTGTTTGAAACAGAAATTAAGGGTGAATAAATGCAAAATAATGGTCTATAATTATCTGTAACATTTTGTAGTGAGGGGAAACCAGTGTAGACACAGTCTACAGACTGCAGTGATGTGGGTGCAGCTGGTGCACACACCTTGGATGGACACTCGAGTGTGCGCCAAGGTGCTGCTCCCAAATATAATAGTACAGACTTAGGCCATGAATCACCTTTAATGCTTATGAGATATGCTTATACAATACTTGCTCTAGATTTATACTTAGGCTTTTCATGTGCATTCATATAATCCAACTTCGGAATAGATATCTGAGTACCTTTTCCTTGCTTAATCTTTTTACCTTCTCATCATACATTGGAAACTTCTCTCCAAGACATCATACACAGATACATACTGAGAGGATGGTACTTATATTTTCTACAATGAAGTATGATGAGGTCTATGATATCTGATATGCTTACCTCTGTTACAACAGTAAGAAAGCCTGTATAGTAGTAATAAAGCTAGTACAGAGTAGTAAAGCTAGTATAGCAGTGTTATAAATGAAATTAATATAAAAGTAAAATAAATCAGTGTATTTTGTAATAGAAAACAGAAATAGTCTATAAAGTAAATTAAAAAAGTAAATAAATTAGCAAAGCCAGTATAGCAGTAATACTACAGTATAGATATATACTATAGCGGCATAGGATAAAGTAAATTCTATAGTAAGGCTACTATAGCAGTAATAAAGCTAGTATAGCAATTAAGAGACTTTTCTCTTGGCATGGAGAACATACTGTGAGTTTAAAGTTTGTTTTGGAATTGGGGTTTGTACTGTCTGGAAAAAGATGAAAAAGGCTCTTTTTGATACCATTCTTTTTAACTTCAAGGGGTTGCTGGGATATCCTCAAGCAACCTTAAAATATGCAAAAGTCTTTCACTTCCACAGTAAAAACTACATTTTTAATACACTTTCAGTAACAGTTTCTTCTATAGTACTATTCCTGCAAAAAATTTTGTGTGTTTATTCTTCTAGTTAAAAAATATATCAAATGCATTTTTACATGATTGAAAGTATAGCAGAGTAATCTTTGCCTTCAGGTCATAACACTTGAGCCAGAATTAGAAAGTTGACTGAACTAAAATTCTCCTAATAAGCCACAGAAAAGTGACTAATATAATGATAAACATAATCTCTGCAGCTCTTGCTGGAACTATCAGCACTATCTGAGATTGAATATTATTACTATTCATCATCAACATCCTCTGCCTCAGGATGTCATTTCTTAGGTTATTTTCTCATCAGGTTTTTTTTTCTTTTCATTTTTGGTTTCTTATCTTGTCTTATCCTTGCCGTAATATTTCTAACATTCCACGCAGGAGCTGTAATTAAACCTTTTCTTTGCTCTATACCTTCAGTCTCTAATGCATTGTATAATATTATAGTCGTGAAGTAGAACAGTAAGAATCGACTTGTGTAAACTTTTGGGAGGGTTTCCAAAAGTACATTTTGATTTGAATTGCACTGATATACAGTTAAGCTTATAATCGTGTACCAAGATCTCTCCACAGATATCACAGGAATATGGGACCTTTGTGACTTAGAAATTCTAAATTCGAGTTCTTGGTGAAAGAACCCAAGTAATCTGAAGTCTGAGGATGCTTGTGGCAAATTATCTTTTGACATCTTCAAAACTGAGCATGTCTCTATTTTTAATTGGTATCTAAATGTGGATTTAATCATCTAAGTGAAGGTAATTTGATATTTTCTGGCCTTTGTTCTTTCTAATGTGAGATGTTTGGCTGTGGGAGTACAGGGGTTCTGTTTGCTTTGGTTTTTTGCGTTTTTTTTAAAAATTATTTTAATTTCCTTGTCTTGTTTGTATTTAGCTATACCATTTCACTCCAGGTTCTATAAAGTTCTTCCTCTGTTTTTCCTTCCCTAACCCCGTGTGTAATATATAAATTGCATTTGAACTAGACTTCCTATATCTGACTCTCTGTATATATATGGCATTACTTAGCCTAAATTTTCTATTATGAGACTCTGCAGAAATTTGTTGCTTACAGGGTGGCTGACAGTTTTGTGATGTGTTCTTATTGTTTTCCATTTGAACATTTTAATGCTGTCAAGGCAGATTTAATAGAACCCACAGTTCTCCAATTAGAACTAATTTAGAAGAGTGAAAGTAGTTTGATCTTTGGCTATCCTATCTTCTCAAATTCAAACCTTTTAGTTAAATGCCTTAATTGACTTCTGATTCTCTATGTATTCACTTGATAGCATTGACCCCAAGAATACTGGCCTTTCATTTGCATCCTGATCTAGCAGCCTAATTTAATGTCAGCCTATATGGCTGCTGAGTCTTGGGTTTCTTTCTAGAAATTACCTCCATATTTTTGGTGTCTCTTGATGGATACGTGTTTATGCATTGCTCAGCTTTAACTTAATGCTTATATTAAAAATCTAAAGTATTTTATAAGTTATTATTATAAAAAAATCTAAAATATTTTATAAGTTATTATTATAATTCACTTTAAATAAAATTTGCTGCCTTTTTTAAAATCCAAGGAAACTCTGATCTAGATAGGCACAAAACCGTTGCTTGTAGCATCAAAAAGCTTTGTTTCTAAAAATGGTTTTGGTTGTTTTCACATCTCAAGGATTCAGGTTGGCTCTTACCTTGGCAGAACCAGTTTGCTTTTAAAACTAAGACAGAATTGGAAGCTGTGTCCCAAAACCAGAGACGTGTGCTCAGAGAAAGGTCATCATGCAATAGGAAACAGAGCCACAGTTTTACACATGGTCAAATTTACCTAAGGATAGAGATCCATGGTGCTGCTACTGATGCTCAGTCACTAATTAATTGAAGAAAGATAGCTGATCTGTAAATTATGGATTCCAAGCAGAACTGATGGTAGGGAGAGGAGTACTTCAAAGACTCTCTAGATTCAGTTTGCCATATCATAGCTTTGTCTGTGCCAGGATCCCCTGACTAGCATAGGCTTTTTAGAGGTTCTCTTTGTAGGGTGTAGGTACGGCTCCAGGTGATGGACTGTCCTGCTGCTTCTGGGGCTTGAGTTGGTAAGCCTAACCCCACTCCCACCACCCAGGGTCTTGACTAAGAGGTTTAGAGATCACATTCACATCAGGGCCATGCCCTCCTAAAACAGTATCAGCCATAGCAGATGTAATAGGAATACCAGTCAGGAAAGATGGAGTTTTAAAAACTGATCTGCATGAAGCTTTTCCTAGCAGCTGTCAGTAGCTCCTAGGTTGGAGTAGAACCACATAGCATCCTGCGCATAAACAAACTCTCAGATATTTTCTGTTATTAAAATGCCAGTCATATTATAGCACTAGAACATGTTTAGCATAACTGTTTTGCATTGGCATCCATAAGTTTTTGATGTCTGTTCTGCATATCCCTATCTCTGATTCCACCATGATTTCAGTCCTCTACCATTTTTGTTTTTTTCAATAACTCATAGCTTGTAGTTTGAAAGTCCATCTGCTTAATTTAAAATCAGATTTTTCTCTTTCCAATCAGAAGAAAAAACAGCAGAATCAATATAATGTAGCTGGAATTTTGGTAATCGGATATATATTTACAGAGTTCAGGCACTTTCCTTTTCACAGTCAAAATTTGCAAGCCAGTTTAAAAATTACTGTCCCCCAAAACATGCATGTTATCGTTGCAGGAAACAAGTTATGTGGAATGATGCAACATGACATGAGTCATGCAGTTTAAACTTCATTCCAAATTACTATACCACATTTTATTTATTTGTTATGATGCCGCAGGGTTTCTTTGATTTTTGATTTTTTAATTTTATAGATGTTAGAAATTATTGTAGATCTAATGTACTAGTAATATAACTTTAGTAGCTGAATGTTTATACGCACTGACCCCATCCTATATCAACCCCTTAGAATTCCTTAAGCTGTTTAGTCTGTATTTCAAGGTTTGTATTACAGAAAAGCGCCATGAAGCCTGTACCATAAGATAAAGACAGGGACAGAAGGACCTCCAAATCTGAAGCTTTGGAAGGCCTCCAAGGACCTGACGTGCTGTGAAGAAGACAACGAAGATGAAGAGAGGGTCCTGAGACCCCAGACCTAATTCTTGATGGGGCGTGTCGAGGGAGAAATGGGGGCAAGACTGGGGGAAATATCAGAATGGGATTGGATGGACACTATTATAAAAATCTGTAACTTAGTTGTAATAGAGAGAATTCTCGGGTGAATGTATTCCTGGAGCCGGTGTTGGCTCATTAAAGCTCCTGCTCACTTATGTCCTACTGAATTGCCTGGATTTTTTCTTCGCTCCTTTAAGGCAACAGTTATATTTGAAATGCACATAGACATAGGTATTGTAGTTTGCCCATAGTAAAACAAATAATGGAAACAAGAATTGTCCTTCAGACAACTCTTTTTCCTCTTGACATCCAATGCTCTTCCCAGCTCCACTCAGAGCTTTGGGATTTTGTAAACATTGCAGATTTATTTTTTCTTTTATTTTGCATTTGCAGCTAGCTTAAAAATGTTATTCAGTAAAGTGTGAAAAAACAGCACCCAAGTGTCAAATAACACAGGAGCAAATATAGTCCACAAATTCATGTATTTTTCTAAATTTCATTTTCAAGCTAGGATTTTGATATCTTTTTTTAATAGTTGCTGTTGGCAGTACTAAAGATTCTCAAATCCTCTGCAATCTACTCACAATACCAATACATAAGAATTGACATTTGCTGAACTTTTAACAAATCATTATCAGAAAGGAAAGATGAACTAAATGTCATTTGATTTTATATGACCCCTCCAAAGACATAGAATAGCTTTTCCCTGCTTACATATTAATTATTTTGAGGTAAACACTGAACAACCACTAGTTTAAGATCTTAGGAAAAGCTACAGAAACTTCTGAATGAAAAGGAGAACTAGTAGAAAATAGTAGCAGTAGTAGCATCTTCCTTGAACAGTCAGGAAGCTCTTTCACTCTTCCCAAAATCTTTTCCTGTGCAGGTAAAACTAATAGTACAGAACAGGTACCTCATACTGAATCTCTGTCAAAAATCAAAAAAGAGGATTTCATCTAATAATCATCAGGATGACAATGTGTATTCTGAAAACTTCCTAGGTAGCCTTCCATGGGGACACCTTTTCCTCTGTGGTAGCATCCTCATCTCTCACTAACTTGCACTGGATTTGATTAGGTGCAGCAGCTTGTGTAATTTAGTAGTTTGGCATGAAAGTACCATATATTCTGGCATATGCTGAGCTGGCAGTATTGCTTTATATAAAAAGATGAATTTTTTAACTCCGTTGTATACCAGAAGGCCCATTTTTATGTTTCTGTCAAGAAACAATATGTAGGATTTTCTTCTATCCCTTTCCTGTTACATCTCACTAAATGTGACTGCTTTCTGGTGATTTAGAACTCCAGAGCTTTTTCTGATTTGAGGTTTTCTTCACCAGTTCAGTGACCTGTTCTTATGTTTCTAACTGGGTTATATCACCTTAATGTGGTCTAGAATTCATACATTCCTAAGGAGTCTGCACAGAATCTGTGAAATACAGTTGGCAAGACTATAGGTGTTTTCATTTTCTTAGGTTTGCAGATATCTGTAATGGTTCTTAACCATTTGCTTAATCTTTGTGATACCCATGCAATCCTTTCACTTTGCCACAAGTTATCTGGGAGCTGAGCTGGATCCTGCCCATCTCCTAGTGATACAAGAATCCTTCACAGTTTCACAGTTGTTACATGAGATTCTTTTAGATCTCATCATTATTTGCTGTTGAAGTAGGACGTGGCTCCAGTCCTGCAGACTTTACAAGAAACTAGTTTGATACCAAGCTCATGGGATATCAGATCTGGAAAATAGGCAAGATTAGACATTTAGATGGTATCTGAATAAAGTGTGAGAGATGAAAAAAGCTCTAAATTATTTCAGTTAACCATGGCTAACAAATTTAACCTCTTTCACTTTGAGACTACTGGAATGCAGATTTCTTCTCTCAAATCAGGTGATCTTCTCAAAAGATTAAATCTGATATTCTGAGCAAAGCAAGTACATCAGCTCACATGCTCAAAGGATCAAAACAGGAAGTATGTCTCCTTAATGAATGACTTTGAAACTTTTGGACAAAAAAAATGTCAGTGCAATAAAAAGGAATCCTGCTCTGCCTGAGGGCAGTATAGAAAACAAGAGAGTGCTTATATAAATATAGTTCAGAAAGTGTAATAGTTAAAAGATGAGGAGAAAGGTAGTAGAGACAGCTCCGCTGGTTACAATCGGCATCAAGGTCTTGATGGGGCTCTGATGGATTTCTGGCTGTAAATGCAGTTTTCCAGATTGAAACTGACTTTGCTAACTCAGTGAATTAATAAACAACTCCTTCTCTGTTCTGGTGCTCACTGGTGAGCAGAAAGTCTATTGGCCTTGTAAGCAGAACAGGTATCCAACCAGGAATGCTTTGGAGGTATTTTTAAAAGGGAAGGCAAGTTTTTGTTTCCTTTCCAAATAGGAATTTGTTTTGGCTTATCTACATTTATCTCTGACCTTCTGCCATTCTCTTCTTTTAGCCTTCCCATTTTCCTTCTTTCAAGTAATTTTTCTCTGGTGTAGCTCCCCAAAATATTCTTGATTCACTGATGCTGGCAGAAAATGCCAATCTGTTTTAAATCACATTCTATAGAAATATATTTATTTCAATGAAACTACAGCTGAAAGCAATTATAGACTCCAGTTCTGAATCCCTGTAACAAAATTAAAAAATCCTGGGAGCTTTTCTAGCTACTAGGCTTTAAGTTAATGGCACTCTCTTGGGAATGGAGGCTGCAAGTTCAAGTCCCTGTTCCGTCCTATTTGGAACTGGAATTGGAAGAGAAAATTGGATCTGGGTCATCTGCATTTAAGGCAAGTGTCCTTATCCAACAAATGTTTTCCATTTAATCAAGTCTTGAATAAGAGGTATTTAGCTTTTATACTATGCAGAGGACGTGCAGGTACCTGGCCCTCCATGCTCCTCTTCCTGTCCTGAGCCATGTGGCAGTTCCAGGAACAGATTATCAGTTTCAATAGATCTGTTCCTTTCTCATAAGTGAATATCAAAAGCCTGGCTAAACAGAATTTTTACACTCCAGCTGGCACTTCTGTGAAGCCCTGAGCTGTCACTCTCCTTGGCACCACAGAGATATTCTGCCTGGTCCCAGAGAAGAAGGCAGGAAACGTGGAGAGGGAACTGAGGAAGTGCAGGCTCCCTATTCCCCCTTAATGTTTAGCCTTATCATGGCCCAACTCGCCATTTCTAGGTCTAAAGCTGGAAAATAAGAGGAGGCACTTGTGCCCAGATAATAGGGGCAGCAGAACTTGCCTGAAGCAATTTTTCTTTTCCTAAGGGAAAAGGCTAGTAAATGGAAATTTAGAAATTCGACATCTATTTGAGGTATTGAACTCTTGTGTTTACTTCATTCTCTCCCTGGATTTACAAGTGTCAGCTATTTTCATCCAAACTAGAGGAAAAAGCACAGGCAAACTGGCACATTTAGTAACCAGCTTCTTTCTAACTCGTATAGGCCTATTATAAAGGCCTATTTTAGGTTTTCTTTTCTCACAAAAGATATGTTAAAGTCAGTTTTTAAGGGCTTCAGAGCATGTAGGGATAGCTGCGCTTTTGGAAGAATTTGTAACGGGAAGGTAGAACTTGTTTTCACTTAGGAAGCCTTTCCTGCCTGGGAAGTGCCTCTCTCAAGGGTGTTACGTAGTTTCTTTCCTTTCCCTTCTGCATTCCAGAGAATGTTGCAGAGAGGGCTGTGAGCAAGCCCTCTCTCTTTCTGGTCTGCAGAACAGATAATGTTCACAGACATGTACAAGGCCTCCTTGGCTGGAGAGGGTGGGGGAAGACAGGGGGAAGATAAAAAGCCCTGGAAGACCACAGGAGCTGCCTTTCCCTGAGGCTTGGTGCTGTTTTGCAGCACTACGAGGTTTTGTAAGTTTTCAGTGTTCTCACCTCCACAATAAATTTTTTTGAATCCTTTCCACTGCTTTGGCATTTTGGAGGGGAATACCTGCATATATTTTGCTTTAGAGAGCATAATCAAACCAGCTCAGTACATCAGGCATCTCCATCTTTTTCCCATATTATTACAAAGTCTGCTTTCAAGTGTGTTTGTACCCTGTTGCATTTTGGGAATTCTGGAGATTATAAATAAAAGCATCTTCTTTTCTTGAAAGAACCTCCCGGCAAGTTCTTTAAACAGCAGCTTCTCTGCACAGCATTAGAGAATGCAGTGTAAAGTTCACTATTACAGGAAAAATGTTCCTCTCATTTATCAAAGAATTATTTTAGGCACGTTAGTTTAAGACATACCTTTAAAAGGTTGAGTGTTTAGAAAGCATGACAAAATCTTTTGTCCTCTAGATCTATATATTTGCTTTGCCACTTTCAGGCTGTAACTTC
Organism: Campylorhamphus procurvoides; assembly: GCA_013396655.1. NCBI lineage: Eukaryota > Metazoa > Chordata > Aves > Passeriformes > Dendrocolaptidae > Campylorhamphus > Campylorhamphus procurvoides. The sequence continues at coordinate 2,488,655 of WBMV01000702.1, read as the reverse complement.
ATCGTTTTGTTCCGTGTTTACTTATTGCACATATTTTCTAAATGCGCATAGATCAGCCTGGAAACTTCATTTGTTCACATACGGGTGCAACCTTATCTCGAAGTACCAGATGGATATAGGCAGGTAGCAAAAGAGCTGTGTGAAAAGTAGAGATTTTCATTTGCACTCTCTGACAAGTCTTTCTGGGATATGGGAGGGGATTTGCTTAGTCCTTCTTTAGTGGAAGTTGGATTCATATTCTCAAACAAGTCCAATGGGAAATTCCTAATAGGTCTGCCAGCTTTGTCTGTTACATGAAATGACAAATTTGTATTCGAATAAAACCATTAGGATTTATTTACTGATGATTGAAGAAATTTAGTTAAACGTTTTCAGCTAACCCTGAGATGTTTGTCAATATTTGTGAAGTGTTGATTATATAGCACTCAGAGAATTCCAGAAAAAGGTCCACCCAAATGTAAGAGTTAATGACATATGTAAAATGTCAGCTAAATGATTATACGAGCCAAAGTTTTTCAGTGTGTGATGGATCTTTCCCACATTCCCACAGCAGAATGAAGATCAGTGCAGAAAATGGAAATTGATTATAATTGCTGCTGAAATGAAAAGATGATGGCCAACGACCTTCTTCATTGATATGAACACTAATGTTTTCCATGGATAAAATATGGACTTTCAGGAATGTGGCTCATAAAGAGAAAATCAGTAAGGAGAAAGTTCAAACTCTGAAACTCTGCTGCTTGTGTACTAAATGTTTGCTGACCAAAATAAGAGCTTAATAGACAGATCTGTGACCTGCTGAGTTTTATAATACTTTGCAGTTTGAAACTGTTGCAGCCCTTCCGGAATTTAGACTTACTATGTACACCCACTCTGTATTTTCACAAACAATCAAGAGAAAATGAGTTTTTTGAAAAATATGGGAAATAGTAATTTAAAAAATTTCTTTCTCTGAAAAAGTGGGCTCCCAGCTATTTTCAGAGATTATTTCATCAGGAAACTTAACATACTTCAGCTGGTAAGCATAATCAGCTGGTAAGAAAAAATGTGGTGTCTGTTTGTGCACAAATGTTTATAAAGAACCTTTTCTTAAAGAATTTGACCCATAGGATCAAAATGTAAGATAGTTTTTAGATCAACCACATCTTACTTCAGTAAATATTTGTCTTTACTCCTGCCATATAAAAGCATGTGCATAGTGTAGCTCTTGACAAATGCCATTAAACAAAATTAAAAATACATAGACTTATTTTTCAGAATCCGTGGCTTCACAGAGTATTGCAACATGAACTCGAAAGAACCCATTGAGTTCTGTTTTAATTTTATAATATTCTGGTTAATGTCTATTAAAACATCCATTAAAGGACATCATGCTAATTTAACTGGGAACATAATAGATGCTGTTTAATGCTTCCATTAAATTAATGCTAGATTAGTGTCTTAAATAGATGTTGTTATTATTAACAATATCTTAAATAGATGCTGTTATTAAAAAGAGTAATGCAACATTAATTAAAAGCAAGCTAGGACTTCACTGACAAAAGAAAAACTTCTTATTTAATGGACACAAATATTAGTAACAAAACTTTTCCTTATTTTGTTCACTATCTTCTGCATTCCACCATGATTTTCCCCTTAGTGTAATGACCTCAACTGTGCTATGTAATCACATGATATGTCAAATGGATATAAAATAAATGCTTCCACAGTGATGGAATGCTTTTTAGTTTCTTTCTCTTTTTTTTTCTTTAATTTTTATTTTTAAATCAATAAATGCAAAGTTTAAAAGAACTAGACAAGTGTTGATGTCCAAATTTTATTGGATGTTAATTTCTATGTTTATAGTCTGTATTACATTATTGATACATATTGTTGTTTTATATGTGTGTATATATATTTCCATGTAATTGATGACATTAATGTATCAAGACCGTTTTTTTTAAATTCAGTCTAATTCATAAATCTGTAAAGCCATAAAGCTACTGAAAGGGAAGAAATGGCTATGATTGACTGATAATGTTTCTGTGCTATGAGATAGAAACATACAAGTAGGTCTCATGCCGTTGATGGAGCTGAAGCAGTTGCAAAACAATATGAAAGCCAAAAGCCATCACTTATTGCAAATACCACATGATAACAAATCTTACAGATAATATCCATGCTAGTATGGCTTTTCTCCATCTTGAAGTGCAAGCTAAAGTGTTCTCATCACTGGGGTCAGAATAATAGACAAATTTGGTTTTAGCTCGAAAGTCATTGCTTTTCTCTGTCATCACAGACTGGAAAAACACGGAGCAGAAATAAAAGTATGAGAAAGAAAATATCATGAAGATAATGCTCATAGTCACATCTCCAATAGGGAACAAGATTTACATCACTTTGTAGACTCATATTTCCTGACATTTGTCCTAGCATATTATGATCAAAGAACTAAAGCAGTGGCTGGGAAACACCACAGGAAGGATTAAATTAAATGATTACATAAACTTCCAAAGAAAGACAACTTCCACTTGCATCCTGGCTGCTAGAAACCTCTTAGAGTTTATTCAGAGACTGCCTCTTTTTCAGTATAGCAAGCTCTTGTTTAGGGATCCCCTGAGGATTTTAGCTTGTTTATTGGGCATGCATTGCCCTACTGTTACCACTTCCTTGAACAGCACTGGCTGCCAAACCAGCAACTGCTGCCTGTAGCCTGTTCACCAGTGCCAGCTAGCAAGAGACCACAACTGAACTGCAAAGAAGGAGGATACCATACACAATCCACTAAAGTAATAAAAGGTTGGTACGTGGTTAAAAGTCTCAGAGACAATGCTGATGGGAAACTTTGTGCCAAATTCTCGTATTTCTAATCAAGAACTATTCCAAGAAAGTAAGAGAGCTTTGTATTTAAAAGTAAAAATAAAAAGATTACTCCCCTCTTCTAAACCCAGTTGCTTTTTATGTTTCAGGCAGGGAATACAATGCAGCAAAAACTAAGTGAACACTGAAAAGATTTTTAAAACAGATTGGACAGGTTTATAGCCTATGTAAAACAAAAATAATCGCATCATATTTGTGTGCTAAACTGATTACCTTCAACTCCAGTACTGCACAGCAGGTCTGGTCATAAGGGAATGGGAGGAGAACTGCAAAGGTAGATGGATCACAGTTAGCCTGACACTAACTGGGATTTTTTCCTGATACAGGAACAGGAACAAAGCAGGATTGATGCTCACATTAGTAGATCTTTCCTTCAAGAAGAGGATTATCTGATGCTTGATAGTTTTTTTAACTTTCAATTTTCAGTTTCCTGTTGGTTTATAGAATTAGTTACAACCCAGTTGCCAAAAATGCATACGGAATAATACATAGGGTACTATTTCACAGCTTATCGACCACAAATCTCCCTGAGAACTCTTCAATGTTTAACTTACAGTCTCTCCATTCAGTTCACTCTCAGCAGAGAAAAAGATACCTTTTTAACTCTTCCCTGTCTTCTACAACCCAAGTTATCCAAATCCTTGTGTCTTGTGAGGTCAACTGTGCAGAGAGTGCAAAGGGAATACTAAATGTTATCATGCTGGTTTCAGACTTTACATCTGTTTTGAACAGCTACACCAATGAAAGTAGTGAAGAATCAGACTTCAGTAACATTTTTTATGCAATTTATAGAGACCTTTTTTCAGTAGGGAAAAAAGTTGGTTTAATTTCCATAAAATTAACTCATACTATTAATGATTAATTCATAACTTACTTATGCAGCCTGGATTATACAGGGAGGAGTAGGTAGACACTGTTTTAGTGAGAACCAGCAAGTGAAGTTAAATATCACTGAAGAATTAAAATATATTTTAACTTTTTCTCACCAGAATTTTCTGAGAGGGCTGTCTGAGGAGCACATTTTATATGTAATTTAATCTGACCTTCTGAGGAAACACTTATGAATGCTCCCTTGCCCCTTGTTTACCACAGGTGTTCACGACTTTAGAAACAAAATCAATAGGTGCTGCAGGTATATGAGCTAAGGTTAATTGAAATTTTGTAGACTTGTGATATTCTCTATAAAAATTTGCAAAAATGATTTATAAATTCTCTGTCAGTATTCTAAATCATTTTGAACCATTTATAACTGAGTGCTTCTATCAAGGATTTCAACAGTATTTTAGAAATATTTTTTCCAGCCAAGTCAGAAATAATAACAACAAATAAATTATTTTAATTAAATTTATGTCTCTCACAAAGAGAGGAAAGATTCTATTTTGGGTGCTGAAAAGCTAAACCAAAGCTCTAAACCCAGTCATTTTCAGCTTAGAAATCAGCGCAAATAAAAAACACCCAATGCCTTATGCGTTCTCTTTCTACAACAAAACGCCTCATCTGCGATAGACTATTAGAACTAAAGAGCTCCAGCAAATGGCCTAGAGAATAGAGGAGTTCCTAAATCTGATGGCTGAGTCATTCCTCTTATTTCATGGTTTCTGTCAACATTAAAGCATACTACTGATCTGCCTGCAAGGCAGTGATTTGCAATGACAAACCTTTCAGGACAAAGCTGATTGCTTATTAATGATTCCTTAGTTTTGCTGGTCAAGCTGTTCACAAATCAAGATGTGGTGCTTTGAGAGCTGGCACTGGTAAGCAGTACAGCTGTTACAGAAAAACTGGCCATGGGAAATAATCTTGGGTTGTATGATAAAGGCATGATTCATCTTGTACTCACAGATGAAAAAAAATAAGCACTGAAAGATGAAGAAAATTCTATTACAAAATGTGTTCCCTTTCAAGAGCAGAAACTTGGATAAACTTTGATAAACTGAAGAAATTTCTCAGTTTTAAGAGTCAGGTTGAGGACACCAGGACTTGGATGTGAAAAAAGATTTAAATTCCTTCCAGTCGATGAATGTAAAACTGTCTAGAATTCATATTACAAACAACACGGGGGTTAAAAAACCTGCAGGCTACAGATCTGCTGGCTGGCAGGCTATTTCATGAAGGACACTTCAGAACAAGGAGAAAGCATATGCAGAAAGGAATAAGGATCTGAATAGCAAAGAAACACTTTTTTAAGAGGTCAAAAAAGTGCAGGGACAAGAAAGATTTGTGAAATACATTTAAATTATAAAAGGTTCTCCAGCAATTCAAGTAAAAAGAGAACAGAACTACCCAGGGTTCCATAGAGTTAGGAGGAAAATACAAGCTTTGGCATCATGCCTTTTGTATCACAAAGAATTTTTTACTTTCCAAAACTGAACTGTGAGATATATAAACTGGCAGAGCAAAGCTAGAGAGTAATGGAAAGAAAATGGGTATAGATACTTTCCACCAATTTTGATAGAAATGTCATTGCGGAGTTACAAAGCCGATACTGTGTATCTTTTACAAATCTTATCGGTAAGAACTGTTACTATATGATTGGAGAGTAGAAAAAATAGCAGTTATATTTTCAGTGGAGAATAAGTGTGATTCACACAAGTGCAAATTTGCTATTTTGTCTGCATATAAGATATTAGAACAAATTGTGAAGCAGAGCTCCTTAGAGACTTTGGGGTAAGAGAAAATTGATGAAATATGACAAGAAATGACCAAATGTACACTGGCAATGTATTTTCTAGCCAAGTTCAACACAGGAGATCTTAACTAACTTAATATGTGGAGCACCAGATAGCTGACTCAAATGTTAAATTGTGTATGAGGCTGAGTAGACCAGCCACCAAAAGCTAAACTAAAAGTGAACAAAAAGACCTGTCCAAGGCAGAAAGAGATGGGTAGTAATGAAGAACAGCAGTAGGCTGGGAAGGTTCATTAGCAGTATGTTCAAGGGTCTGATTTTCTTTGAAGACTTCAGGAGTGAGTGGCAACAGCAATATGTTAAAATTTTCTGCTGATAAAAAAGCCAAACAAATGTGGAACAGATTGGGAAGTATCTGGAACAGCCTTCCCAGACTCTATGCACTCTTCAGGTCTAGATAAAATGATTGCTATAAAGGCAGTGTTTGGATCTCTTGACAAAGGGATATCAGATATCTTTGCATTCCCCAGGATGTTTCAGAACTAGAAGCCCATTTTCAACCTTTAAATTTGCATTTCAAAAACCACATGCTAAGCTGGCATTGATCATCTGTTTGGATGCATAAGTAGTTTATATGTTCTTTGAACAGTCTGCCTACAGATGCTCTGGAGTCAGAAAGATAGTGCTTATGAATCTGACTGGATCCACTTGCCAGCTTTACCGTCCCAATAAAGCCTGTAATATATGCACTGGAACCTAACGTTCACATCAGATCAATCTGAACAAGAAAAAGATGGGTTAAATATTCTGGCAACACAATAAGGGCATTTGGTGATGGATCCTATGCAACCAGTACTTAAATTTTTAACATTTACTATGGGATTCTTAGGCTAGATATAAAAGTACTTCCTATTTTTACTTCCACACTACCAAACTTTACATGCTATAGCTGCTTTACTGATGGAAGCCTCCTCTTTAGGTCTCCTAGATGCTAAACTATTCGGCTGGAGAAGACCACTTTAATTAGTACACCTGCAAGATTTCTTTTTGATAGCTTCAGACCGTCTGCACACAAAGTTTCAACAGTCTTTTTCAGGTTGAGATACGAGCCCAGCTGCTTATCAAGAAAGTAATGTCTTGTATCACCAGCATCTTCTAGCTGGTGTGGCATCTTAGGAACAACACAAAGAGCTTGTGGAGTCCATACGCAGTTCACAATATACCAGTTTGTTCACAAACAAGTGGAATCCGATGCTCTGCAAACAAAAAGGTTAGTGTAGTTTGGTCCTTGCTTCTTTTTCACTCCAGGCTAAGAGCTAGGTTGTAACTGAACTGAGGTCTGACTAGAATTATATATAAAAACATTTTCTTTATGCATGTTTCTAACTTGAGGTGGTTGCACAATCATTGCATTTCTGCTGGAGGCATAGTGGTATGACCACTCTCTTGTGTCAGTTCTTCAGTGAAAACATAGCCTAAAAAATCTATTTTTGCCACAGATTTAATTTCAAAGATGGGTGTTCATTTGTTTAGAACTAAGTGGATTCTTGCCCTACTTATGAGCAGTGCATTTAACAGACATGCTCCACCCTCTGTCCTAGGTTATAAGTTTATAGTGAAGCCTTCAGAAACCTAGATTGAAAGACTGCCTTGCTGCTACCCGTGGCACAGATTCTCTTACTGTAGCTTTTAAACTGCACCACTATTCGTCTTTCTCTCCCTGATTCTTACATAGAAGTAAATGTAGAATTAGTGACAGAATGTAGAGCTGCTGTCTGCAGAGAACCTTTATTCATGGAGGGCCTTCAAGGCCACTGTGTGAGCAGTAATGTAATCTGACTACAACTGCATGTAACTTAGGGCTGCCACACCCCCACATCTTAGAGTTACTGACCTTGGGAATGCTGTGTTTACAGCAAGTCACAGAAAGGCATCAGAACCAGAACAGGTGGCCTTGAGTTGTGAGAACAGCCTACAGGGTTTTAAACAGTTCTGATTTATTCAGTGTGACAGTCCCTGTATAATAAGGTTGGACTCAAAGATTGCAAAATATGAAGTTTCCACATGTTTTCTTTTGTGAATATGATAAGGAAAATGGCTTATAGGTTTTTGTGTAAGTGATTGACTTTCACTCCATCATCACTTTTAACGTTCTGAGCAGCGCTGCTTACGGACACATCTTGTGTTCCCAGCTGTTGCCTGATCCCTCAGTACTTAGGCAGAGCTTCCCATCTTTTGAACTCCAGTCAATCTTTTTTATAATTTGCTACCTTCTGCCATAGTGATCATGTCCCTGATAATCTCAGACTAAGCAGGTAAGTATTACTGAAACAATTTATTGAGTTTTCTAGCTTTTTCTGTTATAAATATTTCCTTTCCCCACCCGGATTTTGGCAAATTCAGATTCTGATCTTTCAGACAGGCAAATGAATTTAGTGGTGCTGTGAAACAGGCACACAGGTGCACCCACAAAAATCAAAATAGTTGCCTGGTCCGCTATCTTTAGCAAGAATCTTTCAAACTTGGGTTTCTCAGATTACCACACAGGTATATCACACATCTCACTACAATATTCTTTCCTCTGGTCTTAAAGGTAGTTATTGTCTCAAAACTGCCTGTTGTAGTCAAATATTTAGCAACTACAGCTTTCACTTTGAGTAAGTTAATATCTTCACACGCTCAGTTGTATTGTCTGTATGATGTAATAAAAGACCTGGCTGAATATAAACAATAGCCTAACTCATTCCATCTATCACAAATAAAATATTAGGGGTTGGGTGATAAAAATACAAAATACGTATACACAAAACTTTGACAACTCTGCAAAAGCATGTCTTTATGAAACTGTTTTCTTCTAGGTGTTCCTTTCAGGGAATGTCACCTACACTGACCTGTGGATGAGGATGTGACACAAGCATAGTGGCCCAGGCACTTCCATCTTCTGCTCTAAAAGTGCTCTGTCAGAGCCTCTAAGTGCAGTTTTCAATCCAGTCTTGAAGATGCCTGACCTTTTCTTTCAGCAGTAAAGAAATTCTCAGTAGAACAAACAGTCTCTTCAGTTCTTTGGTCTACATTACTTCGCATTTACATGTACCTTCACAGTAGAGAGTTGAGTCAGAACTTTCTTTGAAGAGATCCTTCACAGTTCCAGTCCTGGGCCTTTCTATATGAGCCATCTCATGGCCCCTCTGAATTCTCCTCTCACTGTTTTACAACTGTATTGTGGGTCTCTCTGACCCACAGTAGAAGTTACTTGTAATACCTACCCTCATGTAGAATAATGCTGCTATTCCCCACAATGATGGCTGCAGGCTCTGTCCTGTACTGTCCCTTTATTAGCCTCACAGTTGATGCCCAGCTACAGGGCCTTGGAGACATAAGAAGGAGTCTTTCTTATTTTCTTGATGAGCAGCTGAGTTTATACCTCACCTGAAACATTCAGCTGAAGCTTTTTCACTGTGCAGGTAGCCCAAAAACATCAAAAAGGTCTCCCTGGTGTGTAAAGTGACTCCTTTCCAGAAAAATTGTCAGATACCCTGAGAAGTGCTTGTAAGTAGCTAATGCATTTATATATAGTGATGGTCAGTAAGGCAATGCAATGATTTTGCAAAGTGAGGGAAGACCATATTGCATCACCTGTGTCTTCTATAAAACCATGAGCATACAGTGAGCACTTGCCAACTTCTGCCATTTGTGGACGTGACTTTATCTTAAAGAAGGCAGAAATTGAAATGGGCAGAAACCCAATGATTTTCCACATGGTATTTATTTTTCATTTTAAATAAATTCTCTGTTGCATGGCCTCTTTTATCCCGTCTATTTTTTATTCACTAGTCACAGTCTGTCACTGCCTTTTAGAAAAATATATACTAGCAGCACCATTTACATCCTTATTCAGCAAAACACGTTCCAAAGTTTTCCATGGCCCTGCAGCAAGAATAGTTACATATCTGTTTAAAAAAAATCTCATTTTTCTTGATATTCTGTTTATCAATACTTTACTTTTGCTGTTATTGAGGTTACATTAATAATACAGAAAATGTGTTTTGGCTTTTATAGTATTTTTTGCCTTGATAAAGTATCAGTAGGAGCTCTCTGTGGCAGATAAAGTGATGGAATCATGTTTATGTTTGATTCAAGAAAGGTAGATGAAAGCAGGCAGGAAAAAAAAGTTACATTACTTAAGAGCAAAGCAATCTCTAAAAAGCCATGCACATCTCCAGTCAAAAGATGGGGATCGAAAATGGGAATTTGAGTTGCACCATTTGCTCCAGCAACATTGTCTCCACCTACCCTCTTCAACCATCTTCCTTTTTCATTTAACTTGACTGGTGAGAGAATATCAAGTAAAAGGCAGTGAAGAAAGGTGGGCAGAACATATTTGTTCCCTGGACAATCAGTATCACTCTTCTGCAAATCAGGATGCTGTAGCTATCTGGGCTTATTCTGTGCATCAAACTAAACTGCAGTGCAAATTTTCTTCCTCCATTTGCTTATTTTAAGCTACAGCTAATTACAACTGTTTAATAGTCTTACTAAAATCACCCTGCGGGAACATTAGAATAATAGCCTTTTTCTTAGAATTGTGACTACAAAGTATTTTTAAGGTGAATGTGGAATCTCTAATGTTAAGGAAGTCCCCATAATGCACATATGAGCATAAGTTTCTCTGTGTGTGCATATATGTGAGTACATACCTACCTACATAAGCTGATGGACACCTCATGAGGAAAGGAATAAAGGGCACTTTTCCTTACGTTAGGGTCAAGAACTTAGGTTAACAAATATAAACCTGTTTAGCATGAATAAAAGATTCCTACATGAGACAGCTTTATTCCAGTTCTTTGATTCCTATCCCTTTGTGGAAGAAAATTTCTGGCTTGTTTACAGTACTCCCAAATGTGAATTAGCTCCTTTCACCACTACTTTGTGCAATTAATTTCTCTAAGCTACTGGTTATCTCTCCTTTTGCTATGGATTTACACAGTGCTTAGCATAATGCATCGCTGATGCCTGACTATTTCTATAGGTGAACACTGATTAAGCGAAGGATCTGAGTAGCTATTAACTGCTTTAAAATAAATTAGGTAATATTCATCATTGACAGAGAGTTTGTGAAGCCCTGTGGGGAAGGGGTTTCTTCTCCTTTTTCTTTCCTTTCAAATTTTCTCAACTCAGAGATTCATGAACTGCTTATTGAATTCCAATCTGCAGTTCATGAATCAGATGCTGGCCTGATTAAATAATAACAAGATCATTTCCATAGAAATGGACTCATTGTTATGGTACTTCCTATTTTTTTTAGATGGCAGTTACAGAAAAAATACCCTCAAAAATACCTTTAGTTTGGGATAGAGGTTTGAAGTTTGGAGGGAAGCAGTGTTCCTGCACTGTATTTACATTATTTCAGTGTAGGAGGTCCGTTGTCTGGAATTGGGATTCTAATTTTTAATTTTTCTTGTCCAGGATAAATGTTGTTTGTTTGACTGACTCCTGATTATAACAGTGAACTGCCTCTGCTACCATCTAAAATTCTGAATTTGACTGTGTAATTTTTGAGTGTGTCTTAAACCAAGACTGCATACCCAATAACTTGAAAAAGACTGAAAACTACTTAAATCTGAAATAAAATATTTGGATGTTCCGAAATTAAAATGTTTCACTTTTAGTCCTTGTGCTGCCACAAGGAATTAGTTGTGAGCTGCTGTAGCTCTGAATGGCTTTACCAAGGAGAGAACAAAGGAGAACTAATCATTGGCATTTGTTGGTCCTATTTTGCTTTTAGACTAGGTTTCCTGGCAGGTATGTATATTACTCAGAGTTAAGAGGTACTGTCATGTCCAAAGCAGCTTTGGTAAGAGTGACCACAGTGATGTCAAACCTGAGTGACTGTTTTTTAATAGTCACAGATAAGTTGCATGACATGAATGAAGAAATGTTTTAGTTTAAGAGAAATTTTAGACAAAATATCATTTCAATTAGCATATTATGCAGCTTTCCCTCAGCTGTGTACATCTACTGTAATTCAATTGCCAAAAGCTTCGGGGTTCTTTTTGTTGCAAACTAATTGTCAATTTCAATGCAATTCAATACATCTTTGTTTTTCTACCTCAGTTCATAAAATTGTTCTGCTTGTATAATTGAAATTAATTGCAGTTTGTTACCTGGCTAGAAATGATTTAATGTTTAACAAATTTTTGCAGTATGTTCAAGTCTATTTTCACAAGGAAAGTGTTTGTTTCCCAGCAAATTTGAAGTAGCCATAAATATGTCACAGTCAGCAAGCTTTAGAATTTTAAGTTAGGGTTTTAAGTTTGAACATTATACAGTTATGAACCATGTGTATCTATGCTGTTGGATCTCTTGGCATGCAACAGCCTTCAGAAAAAAAATATTTGCATCTCACATCTCAGTTTCAACCTCCGAGAAATTTATGCAGTCATACAAGTATAAAATAGTTTAGCATGGAACGGACTTCTTGAACTGTCTTGCCCAATGTCACACTAAAGAAAGTCAACTTTAAAATTAAAACAAGTTAGTCTGGCCTTGTCCTGACTGAGTTCGAATATCTCCAAGGATACAGATTATATAATCTCTCTGGGCAATATCTCTCAGTGTTTGACTGCTCTTACTGTGAAAAGCTTTTTTCTTATAACTAACTACAGTTTCCCTTGCTGCAATTTTCATCCATTCTTTCTTTCATGTAGCTCCAAAAGAGTCTTCTTCAGTCTTATCTACACCCTCCAATTAACTAGTTGTATGCAGTCCATACTTGAGTTCTCTTGGCTGAACAGATCCATCTCTCTAAGCCTCTCCTTGTAGGTCATGTGCTTCACCCTCGTGACTATCTTGGTGACCCCTCCACTGACTGGATGGCTTTATCATAGTGTTTCTTTGGCTAGAAGTTCTCAATAGCTCATTACTTTGCCATTAATTTGTTATTTCACTGATTCATGACTTCATAAATACTAATGACCATACAACTCCACATCATAAGAAGCAGATTGTGAAAGCAGATAATGAGCACTGGTTCACGATTCCTCCCCTTTCTGATTTGTGTCACCCTTGGACAACCTGCAGTTGCACATGGACACATACATATTAATTCTAAAAGTCTAAGGGCAGAAAGACCTTTCCAGGTGCCATGTGAAGACAGAACTCTCTTTTGAGGACTCATCTCAAGATTTTCATGTATTCAGGAAGGTAGTTCCTTCTGAGATCTGTCAGCTTATAAAAAAAAAGTGAGAAGCTTTACAATTTTGAATATTATGCAACAAAGATATTATATAATATGTCCTGCAAAGCATTTTTTGCTGCATATTTGATATATGAGCTGGGCATCAGCTGTAAACAATTATTTTTCATTAATTGGTAAATGTAGCTTCTTTTAATGTTAATTAGCATCAGCAGCTGCACTGTCAAAGTGAAATTTCTCACCTTTATTTTATTAGTTATACAACCTCCTCCTGTCTTAAAAATTATCAGGTAGACAACACTTTCAACTAAATATGCCTTTTTAGTGGCAAAATAACTTCTGTTATATGTTTTTAAGAGAAAATAGCTCCTTTAATAGTAAACACCACAATAATGTAAAAATAACTATATGTAAAGATGCTGCTGGGCTTTACATTCTGTTTGAGGAGTGAATATTCGTAATTGTCTTAGTCACTTCCAGTTCTTTGCCTTTTCTGACTGTATAACTCTATCTTCAAGTTGTTCATGTTCTCAATTCAGAGAAAACACATTTCTCTTCCCAGCTACACTAATTGATTCTCCTTAAACACTCTCCTCAACAACCCAGTCTGTACCAGCAATATAAAACAGCAAAGCTTCATAAGGGATGAAGTACTACTATTTTTATAGGATGCAAACTGGATTAAAATTCACAGAGTCCTGGTATGATCCCTACTTATAAATTTCCAAGGTCTGTCAGAAGAAAATGGCTTATTACTGTTTTTTCAAAGCTCTCACTTGCGTGTAGCACACAGCCTAAAAAAGAAATACTAATTCCCCTGTGAATCATGAACAAGAAGCAAATACTTCCAGATGAAGCTTCAGGAATGCTTTGTGTTCCAGGTTTTAAATTTAGTTCAATCTCAAGACAACACAAAAGTATAATCACTTTTACGCTTTTGTAGCTGTCTTTTGCTCAATGCATAGGTTTTCTCGGGAAGAATTGTACACCAGGAAGAAAGTTTAATCAACAATTATGTTCCTTAACGTTGTTTTGCAAAGGTTTGTTTGATTGCTCAGCAAATCTCAGTTTCCTTTTACTCCAGTTGTAAATGAACCTAAGCAGGAGGTGGCCATCTCCACACTGATGTTGCATCAAATCCCCTGGCTACTAAATCAAGCTTGCTGGTATAACCATGCATTTTGCCTCTTTTGAATGTGGTCAGCTTGAGAGAAGTGGAGTATTTTGGGGGAAGGTGGAGCTGTCTGTTGGTTGCCATAGAAGAGACAGGCACAGCTGTAGTTTCATCTCATTTATAATCTGCCTAGCAAATGCAACCTCATTAATTTATATGCCTAATCCAATAAAGTAAGTAAATTGAAAACAGCAATTATTAGTCTCAAAATGTCTGGCTGCTGAGCATAAACTTTCCTCTTGGTGATTTCTACCCAGAAATACCCTCACGTATTTTTTATTGAGAGAAATATTAGCAATCAAAGATATCTCAAGATGTACGGCAGACTAAGTTGCAAGAAGAATCTTGCATTCAAACTACTTCATTGTTCCAGCAAGATTGCTGAAGTGGGAACTCTGTAATTGAACTTGGCGTGTTACCACCTCTGTTCCCATTTTTCTATAGTTCATAGCATTTTCAAACTGGGATATTAGAAGGGAGGAGTTTTTCTGTGTTTTCTAAGCTACTGATTATTGCTGGGACAGAGTTTTTATTTGCAAGCTTCATTTCTGTTGTGTCTGAATGCATGGTGGATTAATGCAGAAAGACAGGATGCTTTTACCATAATCTAAATTATATAGTGTTTTTCTATTAAAACACTGCTTTATTGTGAATTGCACTTGCTGGATTCCACCTGTTGTCTAATCACTATATTAGCAAATTGTACATTTAAGCCTCCTCATGACAGGGGGACAAAAATCAATCTTTCTTGACTGTCTTGTGTCATTATCTTGCTATTGACTGGATTAGCACTTAACAATTTCCAGTTTGATTTCTGTTTGTTTTCAGAGTTCATGCAAGAAAACACCATGTGTAAAAATTTTTTTCCTTATTGCTTTGAAGGCTAGAAATGTCTCTCCCTCCCTGTCCCCAGATATGACCCGGTATGCTTTTTCATTAAAAGCAACAGTGTCCATATGTATTTCTCTTACAACTAATACTTTTTAATTATATGTGAACTTTTAAGATAAAGCCGTGGGTAGTCTGCAGTCTTGAAGATGCTCTCAATACAATGAAGTCCCAGCCATATTTTTAAAAGAGCCTTTAATGCTTCTGTAGGTCTCTAATTAACATCTGCCACTGATAATTATGGAGTTGCCAAAGTTAGCTAATGTTCACATAGCAGCAGCATGAAATTAAATATTTTTGTAACCTTCCACACCAATGCTAGAACAGAAATCCAGGATGAAAATTTTCTGCAATGCACTTGAATCATGTAGGTTCAAGAAAAGAAATAGGAGGGAAAAAATTGCTTGTTTCTGGTGCCATTGAAATTTCAAGAACTAGAAAAAAAATCTTCCATTTTCAAAGGGCATAATCAGTACTGTCCATCTACTGATTTTTAAAATTAGTAAAAAACTTGGGGATTTTATTTGACATTTTCCTTGAATATTTAAAGTATTGCTAAATGTTTTAAAGCTTGATGGTTTGCTTTCCTTGTTGGAGAATCATTTGTTGTGCACCCTTTAAAATTGTAAGGCTATTTTGTTATTGTAGGCAGACTGAAAGCAGGACAGCCTATGACTAAGCAAGAATAAATCAACCCAATTTCCTTCTATCAATTCATTTTCTTTAGGCTGAAGAGTCCTATCCTTTTGCTTGAAAGAAGCAACAATGCCTGCCTGCATCTTTTGACAACAAAGGAATATTGTCTCAACAAGGGTCATCTACTGTAGTGTATTTTTATTGGCCACTGCAGTATTCTGCTTTCACATCATGAAGACATGATGCTGTATAGAAGCCTATTAGAAAGAAAAGTGTTGTTAAGTGATAACAAGTGATTTGATAAAAATAAGGAAACATGAAGATGCTAAGAAAAAAAGAAGACTAGAAGAGAGATAGAAACCAAAGATAAGAGAGTGTGATGAAAAAAACCATAGCAACAGACCCTCCCAGTCTAATTCAACACAGCATGCAAAAGAGCAGAATTCTCCTCAGTAAGCCTTGATAAAATTTGAACCTGCTACCTCCTGCTTTGGTTACTGGGGCCAGGAGAAACAATACCATTGGGAGGCTTCTAAAAACCAGCAGTAATTGTGGTTTGCTGGCATCACAGACAGCACAGAGGGGGTGGGGAGGGGTGTGTACAAATGTGGTAAGGAGGTCAAAGCCTCTGGAGACACGAAGAGAGCAGAAAACTTTTTTAGTTTTAAAGTTAAAGTGTGGTTTCATGAAGTAGGGAGAGAAGGGCTAAGGTTCCAGCTAGGTCCTGAGCTGAAGTCTGATGATCCTTTCCTGGCATCACCTGATCTCCAGAAAAGCTCCCATAACACCACCTCTGAGCTCCGTGTCTCCATCTGTTGTTGCCCTGCTCTGTCTCCATGACTGGCCATCCTTGGCCAGTGCTGCTGACAGTACAGCTGCCTGCCTGAAGAAGTTCATTCTTCACTTCTTTCAGCTTTGTCACTGAAATAGCCTGACCTGAAACCATCATTATCCCTGAGAAGTAGGCCATATTTTGGCAGTATAATCGAAACAGTTATATGTGAAGTACAGCTATATATATTCTTATTAGCACTGTTAATTAGAAAAGAAGCCTTTATTTGCCAAAAGGAACCAATTGTGTAGTAATGTTTGAATTAAACACTGAGTACATTTTCAGTGAAAATATTCTTTTTGATCACTGTAACTGAAGTGCTTCAGTGAATTATTCCCATGTTTTCTTGGGAACTACTTACTTTATGTAGAAGACACTGTGAACTGTACGTCTCCAAACAATTAGGATGCTTAGTCGTGCTACAGCTACATGCAAGTAGTTAGATAGTGACAAGACTAATGGAGAAAGTTTTATAAAAATGACTGTTACATTGCTTAAAAGGAAGGAAATTATAGCGAGGGTTGCAAAGAAGAAAATTACATGTTGTCACCATTTATTTCACACAGGAGGAAAGTTGTCTTTGTCTATGCTCAGGGGAGAGGCAAATTCAAAGAGCGACATATAAACATTGGATAATTCCAAATAAAATAAAGCCACATTCTATGCTCCAAGAAAAAAATCCAAAATCATGAACCATCGTCATAATCCATTATTTCCTTATGACTACCCAAGCAATCCCACCTAGATCAGACACAAACATGGCTGCTCTTATACAGGACCTGGAATACAGAATAACAATTCTCTATGGCACAAGGAAAGAGCCCATTCAAGCACCACAAACCTACCCTAAAACACTCAGGAGGGTAAAGTGAGCTTAAGGAATTACATAGGATCAAATAGTGCTACTCCAGATCTATCTCTGGAAAGTTACTGCTGTAAAAGCAGAGGAAATGTTCGCACCTTCAGGTTAGATATTTAAGAGGTCTGTTATAGGTCTTAAAAAAAACACGTGTGTCAATGCACTTACCATGTCTGCCTTTCCATGTTAAGCCAAGTAGGCGTTTTCCAAAGTCATAAATTGCATGGTTTAATTGAAATCAATTTTAAAATCAATTCTGTTAACTCAGTGCCTCTGAATTCACTGACGCAAATTGAACAGGAAAAACAGGTTTAAGCTGATTAAAGAGACTGAATGTAAAGGCTGAATACAACCCCTTTTTTCCTGTAGCCTGAGCAAATGTAGATAATCTGGATTTATTAATGAGAAACTTAAGGCTAACACTTAGAAATTTGTTTTTCAGAAGAAGGAGGATAACCAGAACTTACTGGGACAGTTTGCTTAGTCTTGCTTCTGTTTGCATCATGCCTCACTTAAGGTCACTTGCTCTCATGAGCATTAAATTCAGAAACATATTATTTTAAAATTCCATTTCAATGCATTGTGAATCACTTTCATTTAACAAGTGGCAGCTTAGAATTGCATGAAATTGCTTCCAAAAAAGAGTGAGACATCTTGACAGGTATTAACTAATTTAGAATCTCTTAAATCCTTCAGAATAACCACTGAAATATCAGATTCTCTGCTCAGCATCATGTCCAGAAATTGATATGACTGTGAGAAGACCAAAGAGGGTCCTCTGATCTCACACAGTACAAAGCGGAGGACTTCTTGCTTTCTTTGCTTCAGGTGTTCTGCCTCCAGCATTCACTATGTATCAAAACCACCTTCAAAATCCTATAAACTCAGCTCTTTATCCATAATCTTAAACCCCCTAAAATTCAGTCAGAGCTTCAGGGCTTTTTTTTTTTTTTATGTAGAGGTTTCTGTTGCAGCCAACAGATGTATACTGTGATTATATAGTTGGAATTTAATTATTCTTTTTAGTACTATCCTTCTGCAGGTGTCCGTAGTGTTAATCACCTTATCTTATTTATCATCAGCAAAATCCTATGTAGCATTCTTTTATGGTTATGACAGTTTTGCAAGTGTGATCTCCAGGTAGGACAGTGTAGTTGATGATGCTTGTAGGACATTTCATTACTGAAGGCACCATGGTATCTATAGACCTTCCAAGATCCCAAATTTTCTTTTCATATTCTCTATTTCCTCTAAGAAGAAAGGATGTATATATAAATAAGACAAGTATTTTCCCCTAAAGTAGTTTCTTCTGTTAATGCATACAGGAAAAAAGAAAAACAAAAGGTCTGAGTTCATATTTGGCTCCTCACCTATTGTCATTCATGTTCGATTGTGACAAAGCTATTACTATGGCACCTTTTGGCTCTTTTTAATAATAGCAGTTTTGCTAGTGACTTCAGCAGGAGAAAAGCAGGACTTTGATGAAGTAAATCATCTAGGTACACACTGCATTTTTTTAAGATTGGCAGCAATGAAGCAAAAAGCATACTTTCTTTCATTCTTACCAGGTGAGTACACTGGGGTTTTTCACGACCACGCTCACCAATGACAACCTAATGGACACAAAATTACTAGTAACATTTCTTTTGGTTCCTCCTTTCATATTTTACAGTGTTTCATTACAGATCTTAGAGTTTCATTAGTATACAGGACAAAAGTTATTGTCACACACTGGTTTTCTTTTCATTGCTAAAATAAATTAATGATAGTTCTTGAAATTTGTGTAAGATTGCCATTTCCAACGGTCTAAACATATTAAGCTGTCTTCTTGTGAGAAAACAATAAGGCCACGTCAGCAAGACTGACATTTATTTCAAATTCCTACTCTAAAGTCTGTAGTTAACAAGGTCAAAAAGCATTGGGTGAGTTATGGGACAAGAATTCTTAAGATGATTTGCAGCAGGGATTTATTATGAAGCCAAAATTGTATTGTCAAGAGGAAGCAGATATGTAGTGAATATGAGCAAAAACCAGTCCATCTACTTTATATGCTGTCAAGTGTTAAAACAGGAATGATTCACAACTGTACAAATGTGCAATTCTGAAATCTGTAGGAATTATTTCATCTTGTATCAACCTTTGAGGAAAAATAGCTTTGCATATAGGTAATGTCTGGAAAAAAATAGTTTTTCTCCCTCTCTAAGACAGAAAAGTATTACCCTCTGTTCAGTTGAACTTACTTTTTAAGGAAGAACCAAGATAGATAAGAATAAATTTTCTGGAAGTTGATCAGACTACGCATTTTGAACTTGCCTACAAAGAGTTCCCTCACCAAGATTTCTTTGCTCTCTTCCAAGCAATGAAAGTTCCACAAGCTTTTTTTCCCCCCTTCTTCCTACACTACACAGATGTAGGAGGTCTTATGTGTAGCTACACATTCCCCTTGAAAAGCTGTTGCAATATGCACCAGGAGTAAGAGAATGCTCCAAAAGGCATGGGAACATGGACAGCATGGGAAAACAGGATTAGATGGAAAGCACATCCTGAACTCTCCAAAAAGGATGACTGAAAAAGCTATAAAAAGGCTTCTCTTATCTGCAGACTTTTTCAGATCTGTGTCCTCGTGCAATGTGTGTTGTTTGATGCCAGCCCTAAGCATGTTACCTGCTTATTGTACTTGCCACTGCTAAACACTCCAGTAATTAATCTGAAATACTGTTCAGCATACAGCAAAACAAATGCTCTGAAAGTCCTGCTTTGCCATTTCACCAATGCCCTGGAAAGAAAGTCAGGGGAAGGAGGATCCCAGGGTCCTGGTTCTGCCAAGGCAGGTGTGAATAGTGAATCCTGTTTGAGTGAATCCTTGTCACAGCCCTGTAAGGTACATAAATATTGCTGCTCCGTTTTACAGGAGTCTGGGATGGAAGGGATCACATTCTGCTGTGCTATAAAAATGCCTTTAACCAGCTGAGTGAAGGCAAATGAGGCAGTAATATGCTGTGAATGTGCCTTATAAAGTACAACTTATGCCCCTGTTGGTTACAGTTACAGTTTACCTTCGACAGAACCCTTATATTTACTCTTTCATCAGTGTTTTAAAATGTTGTTAAATTTCGTATTTACAAACTGCTCTTCTTTTTGGATGATATAAACTCTGGAAAGCTACTAGTGATTGGTTTGCTTTTGCATCTCATACCAACAACCCAAGGATGTTTGTGCTCAGGTGTTGAAATCTGAGTTGAATGGGTCTTTGAGCAACCTGGTCTAGAGGAAGGTGTCCCTGCCTATGTAGGAGGGGCACTGGAACTAGATGATCTTTAAGGTCCCTTCCAAGCCAGGTCATTCTATGATTCTATGGCTTATCTTCTTATAAGAGAGTCTCTGACTTGCTGGTAAATAGGTATCCACCGTCTCGTAACTCCTAAGAAACAAATGATGCAAGATGAATGACAACACATGCATCTGAACACAGCACAACAGAATAAGTGAGGTACAAATCTAGGTTATCAAAACATATATTGAATTATCTCTTCCCAGAGCCCCATTCTTTACACTAGTGATGTTTACTGGGTGGGTGGGGAAAGAAAGGTGGCTTGTACAGCTCCTGTTAGCACAGAAATTTTTTTTTAAAAGGCAATAACAGTTTTGTGGTCTGAATAAAACGGGACTTATTAGTCTCTGGACTGATTGCTCCATTAGTTGATAAACTTGCTGATCATGTAAAAGCAAGTTCTTAGCAAGTAAAATAATATTATATACAGCTGTGCTTCTCTTGGGGGTATCTGCTGAACGTAAGACTCAGATTCAGTAGCTGAGAATATGTGTTTTTTGTCATCGCTTAAAGCAAGCAGTCCAGAACACATCATTTCTTTGCACTCTCCACTTTTATTATTTAGCAAAAAGAAACCTCTTTTTCCCCTCTGAGTGGATGTCACTTGAATATAACCAGAGGAGCCACAACTGATTTTGAACATCTTGAAGGAACCTATTACACAAATAAAGTGCACTTTGGTGCTTCCATATTGACGAGTTAAAAGAAATACGCTTTCAAATTGATGCATGCTTGGGAATGCTAATGAGCAGTCTTGGACATATGACTAAACAGCAATGTTAGAATGCTGGTGAGTAGTCATCTTCTCCAGGCTGTGTCTGCTGAACAATAGGTACCAATTTTATCTTCATTAGGAAAGCTTCTTCTGTATATGGTATTCCTTCTTTCTTTCATTTTTTTTCTCTTTTCTTTCCCTCTCTTTGTTTTCGCTGTTATTTTAATTTTTTTTTTAGTTTATTTTTTCTACTTTCCTTTCTGTTAGCTGACTATTTAAAAGAAAACCCCTATAAGCAAAAAATTCCTGTTTAAGGTCAGTCCTTCCATTAAAATATCTCTTAATTGATTTCTTTTTTTTTTTTTAATGAAAAGAAGCAGCAGCAAAAGTTCAGAAATATTCTATAGTTTCTTTAGTATGGAATTTGGGCAAGGTAATGAGGAAATAACTTCACTTTGATAGGAAGTACTTCATCCTTGGACAACTGATTTCTTAATGTCTTCTGAACTGTACAAAACTATACAATCAAGATTGCTTTCAGATGTAAACATTACATCTATATAACAGATAATTCTCAAAATTTCAGTAATTCTGGCTGGAGGAGTACATAATATTCTCAATATTTGCATAGGTAAACATATTTTTGAAACCACTGAAGTTTCCTGCCTTCTGTAAGGTCCCGTCTGGCATATTGTTTTTGGCACACCACCTTTAAGACCTGATGAGAGCTCAGTCTCATTCATTACTCCCCGAGTCTTACCAGGGTGGTGCCTGAGGCTGTCCTTTCAGGACTGTATTCCTCATTTATGTTTGCCTCACTCAAAAAGTCTGTAGGAAAATGAAAACCCTAAGATGACAACAACTGGAGAAGCCTAAGAGCTGACATACAAAAGAGGTGATATGCTGTAACTGATAGAAGCTTTATGTGGTTTAGTCTCAAGGGATATGAAAAGTTAGGGGACAAATATGGGACTATATGGCCAAATATGTTATGCTAATTAGCACTGACAAATGAAGGTGTCAGCATGGAAAAAAAACCATACAGAAATTTAAAGATATTCAAAAAATTAAAGCAAAAAGTAACTAAGAACATGGAGATTTTCCATTTCCTTTATTAAAGGAATTTATATTGAGAAAACATTGGGAAATACATAAATCAACAAAGGAGAAGACAGACACTAAAGACAAAACTGCTGAGAATGCAACCAAGTTATAATTTCTTGGTCCAGGGACCATCAAAAAGAAAAAAAAGTATCATCCAATGTTAAGAGTGACTTGAAACTCCTAAGTGGCAATAACTGTCCAAACAGGAAGAAATGACAGAGTAATTCCATTACACTGAACAGAAAATAAACACATTTATCAGTGAGTTCTGATGGCAAGATACAGTGACTTTCATGCAGGTGAAGTCTCTCAGAGAAGCATCTTCCCCTATATATGGACTCTAAGTTTGAATAACCTTTAAGTTAATTTTTTTTTTCAAAAGGCAGTGTCACCTTGCATTTTTCCTACAATGGGTGATAGAATTGGACCCATCTGTTCTTCTAAAAATAATATCCATATTTTGCTATCAACAGAGTGGTTCTTTGAATATATTATATAGATATTTTCCAAATTTAGTTTTTTGTATACAAATAGATAAATAATTTATGTGACTCTGATTTTACAGATCATTAAAGATTTGCATAGTTAGTATTGCACTCCTGAAATCCCCATTTTACTTACATAAATCATCATGTTAAACAGTCTGTTAAAAATGGTCATGCTGATGCATCTACCTTTATTGTAGTTGTCTTATGATGTCAGAACTGTTTGGGCTAGTCTCTTTGCAACCCAAAAGGCAAGCTCTTTCTGTCATCATACTATTTCTTTTTGAAAGAGATCTGATAGGTTTAAATATTCTGCTTATCTAACTCCTGATTGGGAACTGAACTTCTGCACTGCCAGATAACCACTTATCTCTGAGCAACACAGTATTCAAAAAAATTAACTGATTGTAGTTATTTATATTCGCATCTGCTAAAGTTGTAGCCCACAAAATATACTGTATTTTCTTAGAAGACTGTGTCTTCTGGAAAGGTGTTTTTTGTGGGGGGACTGCTGTGTCATTGCTGAGCTACAGGAGTGCGCCAGTACTGCACAAACCTCCAGCAATATCCAAGGCTTCCTATCTAACTGCATTGCCTGTGTAGCATGATTCAGCTGGTTACTTGAGAAAAGAGAGGGTGAGCACAAAAAATGGGAAGGTAGGAAAATGTTGTTTCAAATTATGAAATACCATCATTCACTGGAATTACTGGTTTAAAGTCCAATTATTGCAAGTTCTGTGGTCCAATAATGTTAGAGCTAAATTATGGCTATTTCTTGTTGTAAAAATGTCTAATTCTCAATTTCAAAACATCAGATGGGATGTATTTGCTTTGGCCATTAATGATGACTAATGTTAAAGCAAAGATACTAAAGGTTTTAAATCATAAGACCTAAATGATATTTAGAAACAGGAGAAAGTTCAGGTTTCACTCCTTTCAAAGGTCAAATGGGAATAACTAAAAAAAAAGACAAGTCTCTGCTTTTATGAAAGCAGTAACATCTTGCCTTTGTATGGTGCCTTTTTTTCTGAACACTATATAAACACTAATAACATTGAAAGTTCTGCAAGCTGTGGAGTCCCCATTTTACAGACAGGAGAAAATAAAGAATGGAAAAAGTTATGGTCTAAACTCTCAGCAGTGCCACTTAGATCAATCTTAGAAAGCCTTGCTTAGTTTATGGTATTACAGAATAGTCAAAATGCCCAATAAATATACAGAAAATATTAATAATTCAGTATTAATGAAGCCAGACTCAGAGCTCCTGAACATGCACCCTTAAAAATTAGCTTTTTTGCTTACAGTCACAGATAGACAGCAGGAATGGCACTAGAAAGCTCTATTTGAATTTTTTTTCTCAGAGTTTACACATGGCAGCAGATAGCAACCAGTGGAATTTGTAATGTTCCCTTTGTATATATAAAGACAAGATCAAATTACAGCTTGGGTTTAGTTTCTTTAGGGCAAAAATCTGTCTTACCATGGCTTATTATGGATGGTCAGCCTCTTTGAAGCCAGGTCAGCTGAGACTTACCTATACAGTGGGAAAGTCCAACAAGCCATATTTTGGCTTGCACTCTGTAAAATGTCAGTGCTTTAATTCAGCTCTGTGACTGGTATACAGAACTCCCTTGCAGGCATCTTTTAAATCTAGTTTAATCCCATATATCTGTACCATATGACAGATCATTTTGTAGATACACTTCAGCTACTTCAGAGTGTGTATGTCCATCAGTGTGAGCATAAGAAACACTCTGTGCATCAAAGCAGTGTTCTGTCTAGCCCTCTGTTCTGTCTAGCCCTCTATTCTCTCTGGCACTAGGAAGAATTATTGAGGAAAAGCCTGCAATGCTGGCCATTTCTCTTGGTTGTCTCCCAACATCTGCAATCATTGGATGCATACTGCTAGAGGATACATCCACGACTCTCTCCCTTTAATGTCTGTTTATGGATTTTTGACCATGAATTTGTCTAATCCCTTCATGAGCATGATGATGCCCTATTCTTCTACTGTTTTTCTATGAATTTCATTGGCTTCTATCTGGTCCTTGTAGTGCATAATATATTGAATGGTAGACTGCATTCATCTCACTCAGCAGCACCCTCATATTTTCATAACTCTGTGCTGGTTTTGGCTTGGTTAATTTTTTTCGCAGTGGTTAGTTATGGGGCTGTGTTTTGGATTTGTGCTGAAAACAGGGTTGATGATATAGAGATGTTTTTGTTATTGCTGAGCCATTCTTACACAGGGCCAAGGCCTTTTCTGCTTCTCATACTGCCACACTGGCAAGGAAGTTGGGGCACATAGGATGTTGGGAGGAGACACAGCCAGGACAGGGGACCCAAACTGACCAAAGTGTTATTCTATACCTTATGACACCATGCACATTATATAAAGATGGGGGAAACAAGGAGAAAGTGGGAGACATTTGGAATGATGTCTTCCCAAGTACCTGCTGCATGTGATGACACCCTGCTTTCCTGAGGATGGCCGAACACCTGTCTGCCCAGGGGAAGCAGTGAATTATTTTTTTTGTTTTTCTTTGCTTGTGTGAGCAGCTTTTGCTTTCCCTCTTAAACCATTCCTAGCTCAACCTACAAGTTTTACTTTGATTCTCGTTCCCATTGCGCCAAGTTGAGGGGGAAAGGGGGAGGATGAGCAAACTGCTGTGCAGTGCATAATTTCCAGCTGAGTTTAAACCAAAACACCCCTTTCAGTTTTTCCTTCTCCAAACTGAGAGGTTACAGCTTTTTGTCTCTTTTGTGTAGGGACCTGCTCCATCTGTAATCATTTTATTTGCCCTTTTCTAGATCTGTAGCTTTTTACCAGCTTAATAAATATGCCCTGCCAGGCTAAACTGCTCAGCTCAGCCTTGCTGGGTAGGGCCTCCCTGCCTGTTTTCCTCTGTGGTGTAGTCCTACCAGAGAAGTGTGATTTTACATCCACTGACTACAACAGTAAGACTGTCCTACATTCCCATCCCTGCAATTAAAATAGGAACAGTAGCTCCCATTGTATGTGGAAAAGTTTTTTTTCACTTTAATTGAAAGAATAGGAATAGAACAGGAAACCATTTCATTATGCTTTTAAAATAGATTTGGAGATGATAGCAACCTCCAGAAAAGCTTCTTTTTACCTCCTTTTGTGCCAAACTTCACAAAATTACTTTGGCTATGCACTGACCCCACACAATGCAGTTTGTGCATTGTGATTGCCTGGATTAAATCTAGTTTTAAAATGTAACTTCCAAATAAAATACAAATTTTCAAGCTGTCTTTCATATATAAAACAAGGTCCTTTTAATTTTTCAGTGTTCTTTAAAAACTGATGGCTCTAAAAATGTAAGCAATTTCTATGTCTTAGAAGAGACACAGCAGTTTTATTAAACAAAATTATTAACATAAATAGTTCAGAGGAAGGAAAGAAACGAGCTAGTTATTGACTTGTTTGATTAAATAGGTGCTGCAACTCCATTCTGAGGCAATTGATTAGTGACCTGATTCAGGTACAGCTTTTACAGCTGTGTTACCCGAGTGATAGGGATATTATCTTGGCATTCGTAAGTCACAAATTCCTCCTGTCCATTGCCACCAACTGCTGTGTGGATGCAAGCATGCTGCTCAGGTCACAGATTTTTCTAGCAGAATTCCATTGGAATAAGGCCCTTAAATAAATTTTTAAACTTACTATTGTTTTCCCTAGGTCTCCAATCTGTGCCTATAATGGAAGAACAGTATTACTACGTGTATCACCCCAAAACATCGAAGACCTGGGGTAGGTTCTTGTCACACAATTTCAGAGGTAAAAAATTTAGACATCTGGTTGCTTCGAACACCTTTCTGTTCAAACAGAATAGTAGGGTGCCTTCAGTCAGTGAGTTGTCTAACCTATTTTGGAATATATTTATGCTGTCCTGCAACCTAGTTTCCTGGGTAGTTTCTGGGTTCATATCAACCACATTGCTGTAGAAGGGTCTCCTTACAGTGAATCCAAGGCACAAAGCCTGAGTGTGGCTCTAATAGCTTGTGGTGTATTCACTCACCATAGATTTACAAACCACCCCAAACCTTGCCCCACCAATGTAGTGCCTTTCCCTTAACCTCGTGGCAGGCCTCAGAGCATCTAACATGCACTCCCACTGTCAGTCTATAAATACACTGCTCTGTGGGCCACTCCTTTTCAGACACACTTCAAAGTGAAAGACACAAATACATATAGAGGTCCAGACATATGCCTTGGGATTGCACTCAGGGTGCCAGAAGAGGCCTGGGATAAGTTGTCTGCGGTGTGGGAGGTTACTCAGAGGCACAGGAACATGGATCACTCCTCACTTCTGCCAGGCAACCAGTTGACAGCAGATTATTCCCCCAGCATCCCCATACCCCCCTTGGGCATACTTGTGTGTTTTACATGGAAGATTTAGGGACAGTTTAAAATTACAGGTAGGCCAAAGTGCCAGTGGTATATGCATTCCTGGCTTTAATGCCATGCATCTGTTTGCCTAAGTCCTTTTCCCCAAAGCTGTTGTTCTCAAGAGTGTAATGATTTTGATCTCTTTGTGCTGTCACTGCTTCTCGGTGAAGCTTGAAAATATCACAAGGCTAAATGAGATCTTAGTTTACCTTAAAATAGACTCAAGCAGTTCTCAGACAAATGTAGTTCAAACATGGAGCTGAAAAAGGTCTCTCTGGAAAAAACGCTTGGATCTCCTCCGAAGCCACTACAGAACTGCCATTTCTCCGTTAGTTCAATATTCAAATGCTAGATTGAAAATGGCTTGCTTTTCCTCACAAGGACAACTTAAAAATGGAAATTACTCTAGACTGCCAGGCAATCATTTATCTCAGGGGGTCTGCTACATTTTAATCCTACTGACTTCTCTCTTTTCTTCTATTTACACCATCCTACAAATGTTCTATTTGCTTAAGGCCGTTTATCCTCCATCCCAAAATTTCTGTGTTCTGCCAGATGAAAGTATTCAAAAGTAGGTGAATAAAGAAATGAGAAGGGATACTTGTCTTAGCTGGCACACCTGGTAGCTACAGCAGGTAAATTGACCTTACATGGAAGTCCTACCACAGAATAAGTACAATAGAGATTTTTCATGATCAGGATAAATAGCTGATTATTCCTTAGCTCACAGGCAATATTTTACAACTGTTCTGAATGAAATACAGTCCTATTGAAGTAGTGAATTTTTAAGAACCACTTAAGTCATGAAGATAAAACCTCTCTGTCCAGCAATGAAAGGGACCATAGAGCCAAACACAGGGTGGGGAGAGCCTGCAGAACATGATATATTTTGAACTTTCCTCATGAAACCCTCAAGGATTGTATTCCATACAGGCAAGTGTGTAAAACTCCTTCATCTAAGTAGCTTTCAGTTTGGTCTGCTACTGAATTACCTACCAATACGCGTATGAACAATACAAGTGAACCAACTCCTGTAGAGATTTGTATGCCTTCAGGATCTGATATAAAAGTGCAAAACTTCAGTGCTTCCTTAAGTCAAATGACTGACATGAAAATACCTTTGACAATTATATACTGAAGTACTAAAATTGTTGAGAGTTAAACAGAAAGCTTTAAAAGGAACAAGGACGTTTTCTATAAGGAAAGAAAGACTATCCTTTCCTCCATTCCACAGGGAAAATGGCCAGTGAGCCATTCATTCTGCTCTGAATCACAACTTTTGCCACAAGTTCTGCAATGCTCAAAACCCATAACCCGAAAACAACCCAGTCCCACAGAAACATGTCCTTCATCGCTTTGCATCCTTTAGAGATTTTTTTTCACTGAGGTTCACCCAAGGTCCAGAGAGTTTCTATGAGTTTATACTGAGGGAGGTAAACCAAAAAGAGAAAAGGAGCACCAATTTTATGTGGAGCTATAAGACATAAATCAATGTCAGTCAATGTTCTGTGCTTTTCAAGATACCAGTCAAGAAGAGGGACACTATTGCCAATAAGGCCTTAGTTTTCATTAGCCTATAAAAAAAAGCAAAGGAGGAGAGGGGTTTTTTGTCTGGGATTTTTCTGTGTTGTTTGTTTGTTTGCTTATTTCCTTTAGGTCAGTATGATGCATTGTCGCTCAGAGTGAAAAAAATAATTGTAAATTCCTATGCAGAGCCCGTTCTTTTCAGGGGTAGAACTATATTTATTTCCTTTCCCTTCTGTTTCCTAAATATCTGATTATTTAAAACAGAACATGAAAACATTAATAGGGATTATTTGTAGGATGAAGAGGAGTGAGAAGAAGTAAAGTTCACTGTATAGGAAGTGCTGTGTTTTAGAAATACTGTGATCTATATTTCTTTTCCGCTGTTACAGGTAACTGCTCAGCAGTGAACATCTCTGATGGTTTAGTGGGACTGGTCTCATTCTTTTCTTAGACACTGTGGTTAGATAAACACAAAGGAAAGACAGCACGTCAATTTGAAATTAATGGCATTAAACCAAGGTTGAGTCAGACATAAAAGTTGTGTTTAGCCTTGAATTTTTATACATTTGTTCAGACAGTCTGACCTAAGCATTGCTATGAGCACAACTGAATTCGAGGAGCACATATTCAAAGCAGGTTTTGATACTGTAACTAAATTAAAATTGATTTTGTAATGGAAATATCTTGTTTTTCTTCCTTATTTAAAAATCTCACTTCAAACTTAGTGACTTGCATTTGACAGGTCAAGGAAGTCAAATAATTTATATAGGATGGCAGGCAAGATCATAATAAAGAACTATATTGACACAAAGGTATCAATAACAATAAAAAACATGTAGTACACACCACATACTGTTCTTTCTTTTGCAGTTGTGCCATTGCTAGGCAACTGAAAATGGATGAATAATAGATTTCAGATGTATATCTATAACTTACATTAGGCTTCATTTGGAGCCTCGTGAAAGGGATTTGTGAAAAACTATCATCTTTCTGATCAGGGTCTCATATGTCTTTACTGCCAATAAGAACAAGAAAATAGATTATTTCTAACAGGAATAACTTCTGTTGATAAACACCACAGTGTACATGGAGTCTTTTAAAAAGGGGTTTTCTGTTTGGTAACTGAGCATTTTCTCAAATTTTCGTGCTGCAATGCTTTTAGTCACCATATCGTGACATTGTGCAAGTTATGCATCCCACAGTCAAGTAAATAATCATTGGTGAGTAATCAGTAACTATATTTAAAAGTATTAGTAAAATTTCCTTTAATAGGGATTATATGTAACTCTAACAAGTGGAAGCTCCTTTTTACTAAAGTAAATAAACTAGTGACCTCTGTCATTTAAAATCAAGTTATTCAAGTCTGACTGCATTATCTACATGCTTCAACGAACACTTAAATTCTTATTTCTAGGTATGCTCAACAATAAGGGAAGAGACACTACTTCAGGAATATTAGAAGTAGCTGACAATTCATTTTCTCTACAGCCTGCTGCTCCTTCAAAAAAGGGGGGAAAAATCCAGTCTCTTGATAATTAGTACCCTTTGTCAAAGCTTCAGTTACAGTTTGATGAAAAAATATTCCTAAATGTCAAGAACCATGCAGTCTGATAAATATGGATGACATTTAAAAAGCAGAGGAGGCTGTTTCTAGAAAAGCAGAAGAGGCAAAAAGAAAAGTAATGTGTATTTATGTTGAGAAATAGTTTTTCTACTGTGTATTCTGCTCATATATTGGCTATTTTGTACTTTTAGTTCTGTTTTTCACCCCTTTGGCCCTTTCATCTTGTATCAGATGCCTCATCTGCATTTTGCAGTGTTTCTTTAGTGGAAAACAGTGCATTTGAATGACCCAGGCCTTCCCACTTGTAAACACTCAGTATAATTGATTGAAAAGGCAGAATCAGAGAACGCTACAAATATTTTAATTTTTCAGCGTTGCTTAAATTTAGCAAAAAAAATGACACCCTGAGAAAATGAAATGGCACATACTCATAAATTGCTCGGTGACACACAGCAATCACAGCCCTCAGTGACTACTCTTTAACCAAGTCTGTCTCACAAGCATATTCAAAGGAATTGACTTGCTGAATGTTAAAAAACTGAAGGGAAATATCTTTTCCTTCTAACAAGTTTGGAAAGTTTCTTGGTAGAAAGTCCTTCCTTAGCAGGTTGAAGCAGCAAGCTAGGTTCTCCATACTGCCCATGAGACAGTACCTCCTGCTACAGTGTTTGTTGGAACAACACTCAATAATCAAGCTGTAACAGAGTGAAAGATTGTCATGGAAAACATAGTTAATTGAAACGTAATGTGCAATGAGAAAGAACTAAGTGACCAACCTTCTCAATGACATGTGAAACATGTGTCAGTGTGTCCACAAAGAAGGAGAGACAGATGCTGGAATGAATTCACAATCTTCATTTCCTGGTTTATCATCCTGCCAGAGCAAAATGTAAATGCGGTCAAACAGTAAGTCCCCACCTCATACAACCAGCAGTGATGGGGTCCAGGCACTATTCCTCCTTGGACTTATTTTTCAAGAGATGGCAGTAGGAACAGCCAGGTCCCACCCACACTGTTAGCAGTAGCATACCTGGACTACACTGCCTAGTGACCTGTCACAGCAGCTCTTACTTCCTGAGGTCCCCTGCTCACTGTGAGCTGCTCAGACTAATCTACTTTTGTCCAGCTTCTGTACCTACTAACAAAAAACTAGCTTACCATATTACAAAAATCTACTGGGGAATTTAATTTCTGAACACATTTTATGTCCAAAACTATGTTTGACCCATTCATGAATGTCAAATATGTCTTTCCTATTTAGTTGTAATATATGAAAATCTGAAAAGAAATATCTCTCCAACTGTGTTAACAAGATCTGTCTTGACAGATCTTGACCCTTATTATAAAGAGATATTGAGATAGCTCCGATGAAAGCAATAACATATACCAAATTTGTTTCAGATATCAGGTCACACTTTTCAGATATGATGAAACTACCATGAATTTACTTAATAATCTGAGAGATGTTGAACAGCTTATTAAAATTGCTGTCCTTTAATCAGCCTCCATCTGTTTCATGCATTATCTCACATATGTCTCCAACACTGACTACTTGAACAACAACTGAACTACTATGATATCAAATGTACAGTAACAGGGACTGAGAGACCTGCACAAAAACTATGTGCAAGATCTGCCAAGTAGGTGTCTATGTTCCATCCCTGAACCCATGAACAGCTCCATATGCAGATCACAGAGATTCCCCTTTCCTGAGTTTTTTGAGGCAAATGGATGGTTTTGGTTTTCAGTTTGCTGCAAGACTGTATTTTTCCTCAACTTCCCAACTGATGCATTCTGAAGGGAAAGAAGAGCTCCTTTTCATAGTACTGTAGCACTTCTCTTTGGAACAAGAGGGATGCAGTCTGGCCTCAGATAGACAGATGATGCCCTATCAACAAATATCCTTTGAAAGAGGGACTAACATATCAGTACTGCAAAAGTGCACAAATTCCTGTGAAATGAAAGAGATGCACAGATTTACATATTTTTAACTGATAAATGAGTAGAGAGATTCAGGAAGATAAAAAATACTGGCAGCATTGAGTTTGTGGAAAGACACAAATCTTCAAACCCTCTCACAAGGCAAGTATCCAATTGTGGCTCTGTGTTTCTGAGAAAACACAGATGTTCTGCCAGCAATCAGCTGGCATGCAGAGGTGTGACATTTTGCTGCAGTGTGTGGTGTTTCATCATCTGCACTATGAGAAGGTCCTGAAATAAGGACTTCAGCCACAAGTTTCAGCTGTGCTCCTAATTACTATTCTGTTCTGTTTCTCATGAAGGCAGGGAGAGCATTGCCATTGTTTTCAGGAAGATGAAAATTAGACCTTTTGTGACTCAAAGTCGTGCAGTTAAACAATACATCTATATATTCAGGTCATTTTACTTTCAGGTTCATTCACGGGATGTCTAATTTAAATGTCCTACAGCACTGACAAAAAATTTTGCGTTATCTGTTAAAAGAAACAGTGACATATCTGCACTCATACACAGCTGCAACAGTTGTTCAGAGGCTGGATACTGTATTTTAAGTCATAACCTTGCTTATAAAAATTTTCTTTGCCCTTGTGTAGCCTATTGTGTTGGTTATAGGCTTTTGTTTTTCATTGTTGATTTCTCAAGTGAGCTTTCCTTCTTGCACTGGACTGTTTGATATGCACAGCACAGCAGTACCTTTAACCAGAATAGTAGTTATACAGAGGAAAACGTGGTGTTGTCACTTCCCTTCCTTCTGGGAGTGCTTTCCAAAAATTGCTTTTCATGAAAAAAAAAATCATCATATCTTCTTAACGGTGTTGAAACTCAAGTAGTGAAAGACAAGGCAGAAGGTGATTTAAAATGTAATCCCTTTGTTTAAATATTCACATCCCTTAAAAAGAAAAATGTATAAAAGAAATGCATGATTAAAAATTAATAAAATATAACTTTTTCATATGCTATAGGTACTGTTTCATAAAACTACATATTTAAGAATGAAAATCATCTGATTTTTCTAGCTTTGTCATCTTTTTCTAAGGCAAATGTAAAAATCTCTGCATTCAGGAATAGCACTTCAGCACGAACTTTGAATCCCAACCCCCAGCCATGAGCTTCTTCCTAGATTAGCTAAGTGCATTGAGTCTATTTAACCATTAGCTTTTATTGAAGGATAGATGAGTATCAGTCCCTGAAGAATGGTGAATTAGCTACTGCCTTGTAGCAAAGCATTTTCTCTTTTCACTCTACAATAGGTCTGCTATAAGCACAGCTTTTCATAATACAACTGGCAAGTAAAGTGGCAGGTCTGGAGAAGAAAATGGAAATCTTTTGGAAAAAAAGATTCTTAATGTACATGGTCTCTTGCTTTCATTTTAGTAACCTTAGAATAAGGTGATCTTTCCAGAATAGACTTTTATGTTAAAAGGATTTGACTGATGCTTAACTGGTCAAAAATATGTTCTAGTTATTTTTAAACAACATATGTTTAATAGAGAAGGGATAGCATCTCTTAGGGAAAAAAGAAAACCCTACAAAATTGTAGAAATATGAAGTAAGTCCACATAAACCCTAAAACAAAGAACATCAAAAACCTGGTGGAGAATACTTATGGTAAATGAATTTATGAATTTCTGTTGCTGTGTCTGTGTTTATCCCACTTATTTTCCCTTATTCTTTCTCTCCACAGAAGGCCAGCTAGAATGATATCAATTTAAGAAAAAAAAGATGAGTCAGAATTACCAGCTTTTTCCTTTATTTAAAAAATATCTCTGTTTACACTGAAAGAAAGATATTAAGGCCATATTCTATTCCACGTTAGGTCTCAGCTAAAGCTCACAGAGATCTTGGATTTTTCTTTTAAATTTGAAAGGATGTTCTTGCTAAGGCAGCATAAATAACTCTCGATGCTTTCAACAGAGAACTAACAAAAAGAGGGAGGAAAGGAGGTAGAGATGCTGATGCCTCAGTTACCTGATAACCACAGGACCAAAAACATTCAAAGCAGACAACAGATGCTGCACAGGTTGAAAAAAAACACTTCTCTGGATGCTACAATTTCTTTTCTCACCTTTTAAGCATCATAACCCTTCAAATTTAGTCACTTTGTATTTTAGTTAGAGAAGAAAATCCCACGGGATTGATTGCTTGCATTAGAAGCAGAAAAACCTCAAACAGCCTCAGCAGCATAGTGGGAGTGCGTATTCACAAGACTCCAAGAAGTGACCAAGACAAGTGACCACTTCCCAGTGGTGGAAAAAGGGGGCTTAGAGGAAATGTTCAGGAAGTTGAAAAGACTGATGTCCTGTGCTTGTTTCTTCAGCAACTTGTCTTCACACATGACAAACTTTAACTTTATATTTTTTTCACAATAAAAGCTACCAATGTACCAACATTTTAAAAATCATTGTGCAACCCTGAAAGAAAAAGGAGAGCAATGGTTCAGGTGACCTCTAATATGCCCAGCTATGCTGGATGGGCTTTCATATAGTAG
The DNA here is from genome assembly GCA_013396655.1 of Campylorhamphus procurvoides. NCBI lineage: Eukaryota > Metazoa > Chordata > Aves > Passeriformes > Dendrocolaptidae > Campylorhamphus > Campylorhamphus procurvoides. The sequence goes on along the minus strand of WBMV01000702.1, from coordinate 2,453,975 downwards.
GAGAATTCCTGTGATCCTATAGGGAATGCCAATTTCCATCTCATTTTAGTTGCACATCCACACTACTGGCCAACGCCTTTGCTGATCACTTTATTCTTTCCTTCGTGATGAAAATACTGAAAGTAGAAATCCCTCTAGGAAATAAAGAAGACAAATTTGCAGATCCATACTGGGAAGGACGTAGTCTCTCTCTGGATGTAAAGGGAGAATTCCTGTGGCATCCTAAGGACTTGATCATTTTCTGTAATCTACCTAAGCTCCAAGGACCTGGGAATCTAAAAGCCCAGTCTAAAAGCTCAATTGCCTTTCTGAAATGTTTCACTTTCTCTTTCCAGATAGAGACCTGAGAAACCAGAGGCTGTTGATCTGATCTCATAGGTTGGTCCCCAGTAGCAGGCTGTCTTCCACCAGGTGGGTTATAAGATGCTCAAATCAAATGGGCAGAATCTGTCAATACATTAGAAATAAAACCTCAGGCTTACAAATATTCTATCTGCCCCAATTTCTGTGTAATCTTACGCTTTTCTTTTGTGCTGTAGATACAAAACCAAAACAAAATTGCCAAACCCACTTCTTGTTGACTGCAAAATGTGAAAGTAACAAAAAGGTTGTTTCTGTTCTGTTTGGCAGTTTAGGGAAATACAATTAACTCAATGTTTGCAGTTTCTTGCTCAGCTTTAGCTAAGTCCATAGTTGAGGAAGTACAAAGTGCACCTTGCATGGTAAATATTGGACTGTGATTAGGCAAGCCTGGATGTGGAGGTAAAATACACTATAATAATATTTCAAGTGGCAGAACAGAGAAATTTGAGTGTTCACTTTTGAAGACATTTTTTTACAATGTGTAACACTCCATAGTGTTACACACCATATGGAGCAACAGAACAGCATGTCAGTGACAGAGATGGAGGCAAAAGGGGGTTGCTATGTCCTGAGACAATTTTTTCACCTAGCAAGCAGTTGAGCCCTGCTAAGAAGCTGTGCTAACTCACCCCTCATATCTGGCTTCTCACCTTACAGAGGGTGTCAGTCCTCAGCCCAGTCCTGAAGAGGATCTCCGAAGGAAGCCGTGTCAGGAGGTAGAAAAATATCTCAGAATCAGAATGGGCTCAGACCTCTGTTTAACTGATAGTGTAGAAATTTTTGTTGCTTCATTCACTGAATCCAAGCTGTATGTTCACCAGAAACATGAACACTTGTCAAAAGACACATCAGAGCTATTATGCCCTATATCAATATATCAGCCTAGGCCTTATTCTGAACTCATGTAGTTATTAATGTAACGAGGCTTGGTCTGCTTTCCAGGTGAATGAAATTTGAGTTACACTTACCTATAATGCCAGAGTGAAGGCTAACCCCTAAAAGTATAAATATTACTGCCCACACAATTAATATTACTGCATCAGAATGAGCCATCATTGATCAAAAAAGAGTTCAGTGCCTTGTACTTGCATTGTCTTGTGACTAAGTAAAACCCAGAGAGTGAATAAAGCAGACCTTCTTTGGATACCAACACTGTGACTTTGGATGTTTCCAAATGCCAAAAAGTTATGGCAGAGTCTTAACTCCATAGAGGCTCCAAGGTCTACTTATTTCATCCTCATGGACAATCAAAGAGTTCCTAAGACATGAGATCAGAACATTCCCAAAACAGAAAGTTTCATTTCATAAAATCGTAATGGTTTGGTTTGGAAGGGACCTTCAAGAACATCTATTTCCACCCTCTGCCATGGGCAGGAACAATTTCCACTTGACCAGGTTGCTCAAAGGCTCATCCAACTTGGCCTTAAACACTTACACTATGACACTAAAGGCTGAGAATATACAGCAGTAATGATCAAAAACAAACAATAATTTTATTTTTTAAAATCTAGAAGTTTCACTCCCTTACACACATAAACATGTTTTAACGTAGAAGAAAATGCAAGGGCATAAAAATATTTACTTCAAATGGCAAGAGAATTGCAGTAGATGGATGCAGAGAGTGCTAGCCTCAAAAAATAGGACAATACAATATCCCATTCCTGTTCTTGTTTGGTGGCAGCCACAGGACTCAGCAGGTAGCGACAGAAACGTTCCTAGTGACATCTGCCTCCTTGGCACATTCCCTTGGCAGCTCGGGAGTCACGTCTAAGCTTGAAACATGGCTAGTTTATTAATGGGTTGCCTACCAGTCTGGATGACTTGATAAAAATCATTATAAACTATTGGAGGCACATGGAATTTTTGGAAATACCATAATCCTTTTGTCCAATATAGTTGACATTTCTAAGATTGACTACCTCTTGGGAAACTTTGAGTACAACATGTCCCAGATTTGTGATGAAACATGGGCAGATTTTTGTATGTACCTTTCAGCTGTGTCTATCACTTTCCTCAGTCATGAATAGCTCTGAAGTCAGTATTTTTGTCTAAGAGCTCTGCTGCACAAAATAAAGAGAACATAATGGAAAAGCTTAAAGAGACTAGATTGCAGAGCAGCTAGAACAATCAATTGTCTGTGAAAGAACTAGCTACTATATTCATGTTTGAACTTCAAAAGGCACTGGGTTAATCAAAAAACCCGGCACTATGGTTACCACTGTAAGTGACATTTAATGTTACCTCTATTGTGTTCTTTGGTGGACACAATTTGTGAGTTTTCCATCAGTTTAGATGCCAATACATATTACTTGCTGTTGTGGGAGCCACAGACCAGTTTTATCATCTTTGCCCTGAATTTTCATCCTCCTTTGCAAGCTTTGATGAGTTTTATTCATTTCAGGGACTCAGGGGGGAGGGACAGTGGCATTCTCAAAGCACTTGCTGTCAGCTTGTGTGTCTGAGATTCCCTTCAGCTTCCTTGGTGCTCTCTAAGTCAGTTGTTCAGAATTCTTGATCCTAGCCTTAGGACTGCAAAGATTAAACCTCTCTAGCTTAGAAGGAGCCAGGTAGCGATATTGGCTGGTTATCAGTGCTTCCCTCACTAAGGAGCTTAATCTTTTAATATTTTTTTCCCAATTTTTCCTTATTCTTCTCCCTAAAAAATTCTCATTTAATTATCCGTGTGCTATGCAGCAAAATACCACCACATTGATATACTCAATGTTTGGCAAAATATAAAGCCCCTGAAGCCAGTGATTCGGAACAGGAACAATGCCATTGTCCATGCTGTACTCCTTGCTTCACCTTGGGTAGGTGCTGTTTGAACATTTATGTTTGGAGATGTCTTTCAAATGAGTGTTTGGATGACAGTCTCAGGCACGTGGTGTGGTCCTTGGGGCTGTCCTGTGCATGGCCAGGAGTTAGACTTTTATGATCCTTGTGGATCCCTTCCAACTCAGAATATTCTGTGATTCTGTGATTATTTTTCCTGAAAATAGATATAGCTTCAATTTAGTGGATGAGCAAACTGCAAAGCTTCTATGCTTTTAAATATGCAAGGAATTTTAAAATCTTTTACTCAATGTAATTAATATAATCCTGCAGTCCAACGTAAAACAGGTGAAAAATTGAAAACAAACAGAGCAAGTTAGCTAAATGTAACAGTTTGTCTGCGAAGGTAAGAATATTGACCTGCTGACAAATCACCTCCGAGGAGCAACATCTGAGCCATTAGGGTACTCCTCACAGCAGTAATATGTACCCCCTGGTGCGCTGCCCTGTCGGGAGGATGGCCTGCAGCACCATGTTTCACACTAGCGTGGACGCTGAGGGTGAGTGCCACTATGTTGGCATCCAGTGGAATACAGACTGGGAAACTCTTACTAGGCAAAATAGTTCCTGTTCTGCTCAGTGAATTATTCAGGAAGTACTTCTCACAATGCACAGCACATATATTCAAAAGCTGCATGTAACAAGTGAGCTGTATTTGGGATTGTGCTCCAAAAATTAACTGATGCAAGGTAAATCCTTGCATATGTATTAGCTTTGATTAAACTGACATAGCTGCAAACCTTTTTAGAAGTAATAGTTCAAACCTGAGACTTTACAATAGTTTAATTATGTTATACCCATTTTCTACTCATCCCTCAAATCTATGCAAAGCAGCATCATTAATTAGTCTGCCCACTGAGATTACTAACAAGGTCACGGATGGATAACAGACTTCTCAGTGTAAGCTGTGAAGTCCGAAACATCACTTTGGGAAAGATCAGATAGACTGTGTGTCTTGCTACTTTACAGTCACTGTCAGTCACTGTTCTTTGCTAGTGTTTTTATTCCTCCCAGCAGAAAAATTTAAGTAATCGAAGAGATTCAGAAGTGTTTCAGTAATGTACAACGACCTAGAACTGGAAAACAGTTTAATGAGCTCTTTTTCTAAAATGTAGGTACTTTTCCATTTTACAAAGTTCAGATTGACAGGTTCTGGTCTTTAAATCAGATTTTACTTTTTGAAAACAGACATTAAATTTTCATTCAATAAAATACAATGAAGTAGACACTAAAATATATAATAAATATAAATTTTCAATTCTAATGTAAGAGAATATACTTTACTCATAGAAAACATCGCACTCACTTCAAAATTTGTGAAAATGACAATGGACTTAAATTATGGACCTAATCAGAATAAAGGAATAGAAGAAAGAAAATACAACCTATGGAACATGTCACTCTCTTTATATGAAAATGTGAGACAGGGTTCAGAGTAGGACAAATGTTAAAATCTTACCTTGATTTGTACCCCCTATTTCCCTGATCAAAGGAAAACATCCTCATTAAACTGGCAGTAACCCTGGAGATTTACTCTCTTTCCAGTTCCATATTCTGTATATTTATGGCTTTGCAGTGACCAGAAGACATGACAGCATGAAGGCTCCTCTAATTTATATTCAAATAGTAGTAAGTAGTAAGAGAAGCTGCAATTTTAATTCAAATATAATTCTAATCAAAAATCAGTATCAGATATGCATAGACAACATCAATCAATCAATCAATCAATCAATCACTTGTAATTGGTCTTATTTTCAGCTAATTGCTGTATAGTTCTCAAAGTAAAAAATAAGCAGATTCACAAGAACATGAATTTTGCAGGATTCCAACTAATACACTTCCAGGGAAATGACGAAAATATTCAGTGGAGCAGTTCTACAAGTGGCTATGGACACAATTATCTGTGGAAAGAATTCCATTGAAGTCAGTGGGACAAGAATGGAGCATTATCTGTATAGAAACATAGGTGGTTATTTAGCAGTCCATTTTCATTGAGGCTTAACAGTGATGTCTGACAAAAAGGCTCAGAGTGTTACAATTCTGGTATATCTTGACAATTTTTAAGGTATCTCTCTACCTACCCTTCCAAAGGTATCCATTTTATATGAGTTTTATTTAAGACTTTTCTCCATTGATTGCAGTCTCACTGACTCATGCTGAAGAAGTGAAGTGCTTTGCAATCAAAATATAGAACCAGAAAAAGGTCAAAATTACAAATAATTACAATAATTTCCAAAATTACATTAAAACTTCAAATCCTGATGCCCTGTTCAGTGAAAAAAACTCAACCGTAATACTAAATGTAACATGCACAACAGAATTCCACTCTCTTGACAAGAAGCCACAGAAGATTTACCAAAATGATCCCATAATTACAGGGTAAGATGCAGTGCAGGGTTTTATATAAGAGGAAATTAAATTGGAAAATTTTGTCATTTAAAGGTAAAGAAATAAAGTTAGAGTTATGTTCCTACATGGCCCTGGAGAAACACAATGTAATTGACCCTTCCCTGAGCAGAGAGGTTGGACTAGGTGACCTCTGGAGGTCTCTTCCAGCTTCAACCATTCTGAGATTTTGTGATTCCTTCAAATATACCCCCTATGCACACGCATTATATATTTAGAGTTAATTACAAGGTCTCACACTATTATTCTCCACAAGAACTCTGACCTGTTCAAGAAACTGATCTAAAACTTACTGAAGGCCATGGTGGTTTTCCCAATGGACTTCAGTGTGCTTTAGATAAAATCCACAATTCATGTAGTGGATGAATGAATTTCCCTCTCAAATGAGGGAAAAAGACTTACTTTTGCTTTGAAATAATAATTATCACAGCAGCACAGAGCAAGACAGCAAGGAGTACAATTGCTGTCAACACAAATGTTATTTACCAACAGATAGAACATTAAACAATGTAATTATTAACATTAAACAATGTAATTATTAACATTAAACATTATGATTATAAACAATGCATTAAATACTTATTTTTATTTACTAAGTGAGTGAAGCCCCGCATTTATGTCTATAGTCAATGCATGACATTATCTAATCTCTTCACTGTGAGTTACGGCTTTTTCTTTATTACTTTGGTATCAATTTAAAATAACTTCTTTACCTTTAACAGAATTGTTCCCAATTTATGCTGATCAGAATGCAATAGAACTGGGCCCATGATCAGGAATGAATCAGCTGGACTGTTATCATAGTGGTTGAGTGCATGGTAAACACAGAAGCTGGTTCTGCACAGGTATTTATTCAAGGTTTGCAGTGCTTTAAGTGTTTTAAGCTGCCAACATAGCATTCGAACATAGTTGAAAAACTGCCTCTGTGAAAGACAAAACGGAATTTCCTCTGTGAAAATAAGGAACAATAACGTATTTATTTTTTAATACCTACTTATTTTTTTACTTTGCCTTTTAGTTATTTTGCTTACATGACAGTTCTTTCTCTCCCCTCTCTTCTAAGGCAAAATCTGTTCAGTCTTTTGGGATACAGCTCTCTGCCCAGCGAGTGGCATTTCATGAAATTATGTTTTCCTATCAGTTTGTGTTTCTATAAAAGAACTACTTTAAATAATATTCGGTTATAAAACAAAACTAACCAAACAAACAAGAAAAACCCAAACATAAAGCCCCAAACCCATCCCAGACTAACCAACCAACAAACCAAAAAAACATCCCACCAAAGCAAGCAAACAAACAAAAGCCCCCCAAGCCCAAAGCAAACAAACAAAGAATTGCTACTAGACTCCAGGAAACTGGAGAACCATTACTGAGTCTCGAAACATTTCTCACTGCAGAAACCACAGTATACTTTCTGGATTTGAGTCCAATTAACTTGCTTCTATCTTTTCGCTTTGTAGATATTTTGTTGAAAGTCTGAGTGAAGTGTCAAAGGATTAATAGAAGAAAGCACCCGAGCTTACTTCAGATTCATCTCCTGTTTGCTGTGATTTCTTATACTTACTAATTCACCTTATCTCAACTTAGGTATAGAGTTCTTGGCAGAAAGACCATTAATCTGCCCTCTAACTTCACAGTCAAAAGCAAAAAACTCTCAAACTCTGATTGTGGTCTCTGACAGGTATCGAGAGTGGATCCATAGTAATGGGAGCAGCTACTACTGAGTGCCACTTTCACAAAAAGATGATATTTTCTACTTTTATCAAGGAACTTCATTAACATTAGAAAAGCCTTCAGAAATATAATGAGTGCTACATAATGGCACCAAAAGTATATGAAAACCTCAGCTGAGGCAATTTTTAAAATTTCAATACCATGAGGAAGCTGTGCATGTTTTGTTGGAGACTCAAGGTTTTTTTTCTTGGAGAAGAATATAAGTTTTTATCTTCAGGATGTCATGAATCTAGAGGTAATGAAAGTTTTAAGGCTAATGGTCTTTTGTCTATAGGGAGTGTGTTTTACTTCTGTCTTGTATAAACAACACATATATGTCAGTATGTTATGTAACTGAAAATTTCTGATCAGAAGTATCAATGCTCACTTTCAGGCAAAGAGGGAAAGATACTCAAATGGAATCCCCCTAGTAGCAATAAACTAAAATTGTACCACATTTTATTTGGATGGCACATTGTATTATTTCAGTTGCCTTTTCACCTTACCTTCCTAGTGGAACAATTGCCTTTGGAAGACTGAATCTTATAATGAAAAGCAAGAAATGCAGGAACTGAGCCAGAAGATAGTACAGAGTCAGAGAAAATAAACAGGGAATTGCATTTTTTATGAATTACACACAGTTAGCTGTTACTAATATTAAATAATGTAAAGTAATCTGAACCTTGAACATGTACAAAATTCTAAAAAGCTGAGGTAGAAAAACTGGAAAATGTATTCATATTAACTCTTGAATAAGTAGGTACACAGGTCCACTGCAGTATTTTAGCCTGCTGTCAAAACTGCAGCCAGAACCAGAGCTGTTTTCCCAGAAGCCTGCTAGCTCATATCTTGATTTTGTTTCTAAATGAAATAACTTCTATTACCAGGATAATTTAAGTCAAATTCTTAACCCGGGTACTATGTTAAGTCTAAAATAGGAGAAAATCATAAGTTGTTTTCAAAGTAGTGTATTAACAGGTTAAATTGTGGCTCTGTTGTGATATGTGTAATATTTGCTCTGTGCCTCATTTTCCATCATCATGTCACAGCAACACCTTCACATAGCCTTTCAACTGCAAAGAAGAAATAGGAGTAGAAATGGCTAGGTACTGATCTTCACCACCTCCCATCCTGTCCAGCACCTTCCAAATGGATTTTAAAAGTTCAAAAGACCATCTTTGCATGTTTTCAATGTGATTACAGCATACTCATCTGGTAGAAGATAGCTGTCCAAGAAAAGCTATAATACTTATAGCCTTATTTTTCAATTTTTCATGAGGTCGGTCCTTCCCAACCACTGTGGCAGACCTCAGTGATACAGCATAAGTCAGATAAAAAAAAAAGCAAATCCTGATCTGTGTTTGCACCATGGAAAGAGCTAAGAAGTAACCATCTTGGGTTAGTAAAGAAAAGAAGAAAGCAAGAAGTCAGAGACAGTAAGGCATAGTACAATAGCACTCCAATCAACCAGGAGTTGTGATGGCCAATGTAATTTAGTCATTGGTTTAGGCAAGTACTGGACAGAATTTGATTTACATTATCAGTAATGTAGATAATATTATTCTGCTAGATCTTCTTTTTCTTACTAACTCAAATCTGGATGCAGGGGTAATTCATAGGTTATTGGCTTACTCCCAGGAAAGGCATGGTTTTCTGATGATCCAGGCTGCTTGAAATTCTCTTTTTCTTCCATTTTATGTAGTATGGATAAGGTCAAGACAAGTGCTTTTCCTACAGCAGGTTCCTGCATCTCATCCCTGAATAGGAAACATTGCATCAAGCATAAGTGGGAGACAAGGATCATAGCCTGCCACTGCATAGGACTACCATGTCCCATCATTTCCACTCCACCACTTTTGCCAGTTGGAAAATGACAGTCTTAGCATTATGGATCTCTTTCTTCAGTGAAGGATTTATGTGCATCAGATCTAGTTCTCATTGGTATGCATTTGATAGTTGTGACTCTCATGAAAGAACGGTATTAGCCATTAATTATCATGTATATTAGGTCTACTTATCCATGCTCTCTAGGCATTCCTGAAAATGGTTAAACTAGCAACAGTTTGTGTGGTGCTGCTGCTGCTCAGAACTTGAAATTCTTTTCTGTTCTCAGAAGCTACAGTTTTCTCTTAAAAAATGCATGGGAAGGTGGGAAGTCTTTATCTTTAGTACCATTAAATCATGAATTGGGATACCTCCAGATAATATATTATCTATAACTTTTTTGCTCAGTAGAATGTAAATCAGAAAGGAAGGCAGAGTAAGGCAAAAATAAGTATTTCCCAATACAGTCAGTCAAACTTCATGCTTTTCTTCATTCTGCTTGCTCTAGACAGAAATGCATTAACCAAGCAAAAGTGGGAGATGAGCTAAATGTTGATGGGTATGTTATGTTTCTCATTTCACTATCCCATCCCATTCTTAATGATTTCCTTATCAAAGGAAGGTAAAACCAAATTGAATATTTCCAACTTGCTAAGCTGAACAACTTTAAAATACAGAAGATAAGAGAGGGAAAATAAAAGTATGCTTCAAATGAGATATTGTCTATTTGCTTGTTCAATTGCTGAGGCATTTTCGCTATTGCCTGCAGCAGGCACCACCCACCCATTGCTTAATATGATAAGCACATATGAACTCCCCCAGACCACTTCTGATTCTTTCACTTCAGGTCGTAGGAAGGCATGAACAGCCATTCCATTATCATTGCTTTGATTTCCAAAGCCCCCTTAATTTTCAAGATAGTTAACAGTAAATAATTTCATACATCATGTATATACATTATATAGGAAATACACTTATCATTAAACATTCATTAAGCCTAAATGAAAATATTTCACTTTTCTTTTCTGTTTGCAGGCACAATCTAATCCTAACTTCCACCAAGACAAAACTCACAAACTTAATCAGGATTGTTCCTGTTTGAACAAGAACTTCCTAGATGAACAACAGTTTTCCAAGGAACAAATGATTATAGGACTCTGACATAAAGATGGTAGCATGAATAAGAATATATAGGATCTTCCTTGGTGTAGAATTCAGAGTAATCTATACACCAGGAAAGACAGTCCCATTTTGAATCTGGAATCTAAGAACTGACAATAAGCATAGACAGTACAATGCTGTCATCTGTCATATGGCAGGCTCTGAATTACAGAATCATTCAAGCTGGAAGGGACTTCCAGAGGTCACTTAATTCAGTTCCTTCTGCTTTTTCAAAAGCAGGGACAATTTACATCCACTTGCTCAGGGCCATGTCCTGCTGAGGGGTAGAGATCATGCAACATCTCTGGACAAGCTGTTCCAGTGGTTGATCACACTCACTGTGAATTTTTTGTTCTTAGCATTTAATCATAATTTCCCATGTTTCTTCTCTTTTTTGTTTTGGCAACAAAGACATCTTGAATGAAAGTCAGACTTTTTTCATGTCAGTTCTTTCAAATGGTAATCTGCTACTACTTGTTCTAGGGAAACTGTTTAACACTGAAGATATTTGGAATTTTCAAAGCTAGCAAGGAAAAGAAAAGTTTCTAGAAAAAAAAATGGTAGAATGCTCTTAAATCCAGCTCTGCATATTGAGAAAGGAAATATACATTTCCTGTGAAAAAACAGTCTTGAACAATTTTTCACTGTCTGGACAGAGAGATAAAATATTCAAAATGCTGAAACTTTCATAACAAATCCACGTGTTTCACAAATGATAATGCAGAACCACACTGCATCAGGTACATGGCTTTGGTTTTTACCACAGTTGGTTGATTACTGAGCTTTGTCTGTCACAAGCCAAATGTCAGCTAAGAGGAAGGTCACCGAAGATGGTTAACAGCCATTTTGGTTTGTCCAAGTAAATTAAGGTTAGGGGTTTTTTTGTGTTTTTTTGTTTGTTTGTTTGCTTGTGTTTTTTTATTTGGTTGTAGGTCTTTTTTTGGTTTTGGTCTTGGTTTTGGTTCCCCCCACTCCCCCCAAAAAGTAAAATCAATTACAATTATTTTTCTAGTTCCAGTAGAGGAGGCTGACAGCAAATATACTTTGTTTCTTCTATGTCTTATTAAAGCATGGCTTTGATCCAGATGACTCAACTGGTATATAAGTGTACAATACACAGGCTTACAAATGCTGCTAAAATTTTTTTTATTCGTGTCTGGGAAAAAATAATTACAACCTTTTCAGATTAGTAATTTATTCAAGTTCACTCAAATGCTTTAATAATATTTTAGTGACATGAACATATTTACCTGCGCTTTAACAAAAGAGAAATAAATTACTTACCCTTTTTCAAACTCAGTGTTTATAGTTGTAAAATTAAAAATTGCACTACCTGACCTTCAGTCGTGTATGTCTGGCAGAAATCAAGATTTAAGCTGGCTTTTCTAATTACTCTGTGCAGCCTTAACTTTCCATTAGGTTTTTCTGTTGTAGCACTGAGATGGCTGGGACAATAAAACTAAGAATCTAAGAAAACAGATCCACTGTGTTATTAACTTCTTTCATGAGATGACATGGCCTTTGGCAGAATGTTTTGTAGGGTGAGAAGGACTGCTGCTAAATTTGCCCACCATAGGATCTAAAGGTGAATGTATGACCATCTGCACATCATCCACATAACAGGAAACTACTTGCTGAGAATAAAAGGAGAGTTTCTGACAAACAAGGAAGACTATGAACAGTTATTTTTGAGAGGGATATCAGATTAATCTCTTATTGATGCATGCTGAGAAGCCTTCCTTTGCAAAATTAAAATCTGAGCTGAAAATATATAAATCATAAACCAAAGGGTACCGTACTGCATGCTGACTTTTGTTAGTGAGTTGCCCCCTACTTTGAGGATCATGGTGGGTGTAGGTGGATGTAAGTGACATATGCACTACAACAGAAGCCAGAAATTCTAAACTGGTCAATGGGATGTAATAATCCACAAAGTGATTTGAGTTGACCACTCAAAGCTTCTCAAGCTTTTAAGCACATTTGGAAATGCCTGCTCCAAACAACTCTCCTAGTGTTCATTAACAGGTTGTCTAGTGTAGCTGCAAGTATCCTAAACATAACATCATAATGGTTTTGGGGATATTTCCTATAGACCTGCATGCTATTTGCATGCATGCTGTATCTGCATGTGTGATTGTCTGTTTCTCCAAGATATTTGGCTTAGTATGCAGGGAGCTCCCAGGTTAAAACTGGAAAACTAGGGGGAAAGCGCCACTCAGTTATTGGTGCAGGGTATAACCGAGTTCCAGGCTTCGTCTTTGCCCTCGTGACAAACTGTCTACAAAAGTGGGGTAGGGACAAGAAATACTCTATAGTCAGCTTCTCTTTATTTCTTTTTTTCCTTTCTCTTCTTCTGTAGGAGCAACTAATCTTGGCTAAGGCTTTCAGCCAAAATTCACTTGAATTAAGTAGTTGCCTGAGCTCCTGAACTCCCCAATGCACCTTTCAGGTGCTTAGTTCACAATGCAACTACCTTAACAAACAGAGAAAAAGAGGTTTCCACTGTGAAAATTTCCCTTCCCACCAGACTTGGGATACGTCTAGGAATTAGTAAGTTTTTTGACCTGAGCCATTACTCGAAAGGCTGAAGTTTAAAATTCAAAATTCTCAGAAAAGCACTGCAGTTCGGGGAATTGGTGAATCTATTTCTTCTTGTCAGCTAGGAAGAAAAAACCTGGCAGCGTCCTTACAGTGTACCAAATTTCCCTCCTGCATGTGATGACTATGTCTCATAGTGCTTTCAGTCTACTAGTAGGCTAAAATATCACTACAATAAACCCAGAGGCCTTAATATGAGGGAAAAATAGACAGATCCCAGCTGAGAGACTTGGATATAGGAACAACCTAGCACATGCTAGCCAAGTGCAAATACGAGTCTTGTAATGAGCTGAGAAATCCGTTTCAACTCCTCAGAGTTCTCTTTAATACTGCACACTCTCATTGTATGTCTTAGATTCCAAACAGTAAATTGATTGAAGCTTTTGCCTATCTGAGTATCTTCATCTATGCAGAGGTAGAAAGTGATAGAGGGCGAACAGAAGAAGGCTGTGAGTCCCTGGTGATCACTCATTCCTGTGGCAGCACTGCTGGATGAAGTGACTGGCAGCTGTACAGAAGAGACAGGCTAGGCAAGGGTACCTGTAACTAATCTATCAGTCACCTGGCAAAGCAGAACAGGGGGTTGTTTGTCAAGAGAAGCTGGACTTTATTTTTTTTTCAAGGATTTAAGGCTGGTTGTTCTAGATAGAAAAAATTACAGAAAAGGAACAAGATGTGGAAGAAAAATTCTGCCCAAGTAAAACTTGGAGGATTTTGACCAGTTCCTTAAAAGCACTCCACAAGAAGCAAATAAAACCACCCTGGACAGCTGAGGAAAGGAGGAAACTAAAACTGGGAAAGGTAAATAAGCATTTTACTTTTCTGTCTCATCTGCTGTGAGTTCTCTCCCACGTTCACAGTTCATGAATAGGATAAGCTCTCTTTTTTTCACATGGCCATCCAGATTGGACTTGCAGACTAGTCAATATCTATGATGATGCCATTGACAGTAATTGCCAGCTGTTGCCAAGGCTTCAGCTATACAATGTATGCGTCCCCATTGCCCCTGAGAACATTTGCCCCACTTGCCTTCTTAACCCTATACAAGAGCCCACACCATAACAGCACTCACAGTTTCTGTACCAGCAAAGAAATTATTAGTGGTTTTTCAGGGCACTCAATGTAGTAGTAAAGACTAGAGAAATCAGTACTCTTACCCAGAAACTAATGCCTCTGTAATATGAATGGTGAAGCTCAGCACCCTCTGTGGGTCACACACCGAGAATCAAGTGTGTCATATACAGCATGATGAAGTCCTAACCAAGCTCCTTTCCACCCTGAACCAGTGGCAACAGCAAAAACGAGAGATTCAACACAGCTCCTGGGGAATGGACCATGTCTCTCTCTACTTTCCCCACAAACAGTGAGGCTGTTTACATTAGCTGCTACTGTGCAGTGCCAGTAGCCAGTGTGGTACCAAAGCCATCAGGCTGCAACAACAGATAGGAGAAAATCACCTCCTCACTCCCCCTCTGTCATATCCATGCCTATATATTGAAGTGTCAGAATTGGCTGTCTTGTGGGAAAATGAGAACCTGGAAGTTTTGGATTTCTCCCATAATCCATATAACTGGAATAGGCTCATCATCTCCATGTTGCTCCTTCTGTTACTTCTGAATGAATTTATTTTCATTTATGTCCTGTCCAGAAATATGAAAGAGTGGGGGGGAAGTAAGCATATCAGTGAAAAACTCAGCTGCCAACACCATGAAAAAGCATTTAGCTGATCAAACCTCAACTTCTTTCTGGATTTACTGTACAAAGAAAATGGGTTAATGTAAAATGTTTCTTTAAAAGAAAGAGTTAATGCAGGCTGTTTCAAAATCTTGCACTGTTTTGGTAAATGTGTACAAGGTATAAAATTCATATATTGTATTTATACTATGTGTTACTTTCCTTACCCATTAAGTATAAACCACAGCTCGATGCAGTTAATATAGCCTGAAACTCAGACAACCCACTTAATTGTGAGTGAATATATTGTAAAAATAAGTGTACATTCATTAAGGCAGTTCTTAGAGCCCCAAAGAAAGTCTGAAGTGTATCTGGGCTGGTAATGGGAGAGAATAATTTCCTTCTGGAGCATCAGTTCAAATCCAGTCCAGACTGGTAGTAACCTGAAATTTTTATATTCTAGAAGTTACCTGATCACATTATTCCCAATAGACAAGTGTGTCCATTAGAAATATGCAACAGCTGGCACAAATGGCTACTTGCTGGTATTCACAGGAGCGAGGCTGGGGAAAATGTGTGGTTGGAATCTAAATGATTCCTCCCTCGAGGTGGTCTGGCCAGCATGGATAAAGGCACTCTAATTTGAAAGGGAAACTTGAACTTTGTACTTAATAGGTGAATAAATGGAAGGCTTCGGTCTGCAGGATTGTCAGATTGGTAGTTTTCACAAACACTTAAATCAAATACCACATCTGAGTGGAAGAAATCAAGATGTAAATATCCAGGAGCCAGTGCCAAGTCTAGTGAAATCAGAAAACAGGTTTGCATAATTTTGCTTCTGTGCCTCAAAATATGACAATACACCAAGATCTTATTACCTAAAGGTGGTTTGTTGTGCTTTAAAAAGGTACAAAAGACATCAAATCTTTACTGTGTAATCTGTCAACAAAACAGGAAAAAAAATCCAGACACTTAAAAACGGTTCCTGTAAAAATTCAGATATTTAAGCAGATAGGGGTTAATACGATACTACCACTGCCATCAATACCAACTTCTTTCTGCTGATCATGAGCACTTGCCTGAGAGTTATAAGCAGCCCATTCCTGTGTCTGTGTATATTTACTGATGAACCATGCCAGTAAGGCAATTTATAGAACCCTCTGAGTGACTGTTGGACAAGTCTGAAAACAAATATTGGATCTTCCATAAGTTTAACCTGAACTATTTTCACATGCAATAGCCAAGACATATTTATACCAGCATAATCTAAACATGTATTGAACATCCTGAGCTGGTAAGGAAATGAGGCTATTGCTTTCTGGGCTGGCTGTCCAGGGCAGGAGCTCTGACTCCAGCAGGGTCAGCCACTACCACCAGGCTACACTGTCATCTAGGGCACCTCATGATTCAGGAAGGCAAACTGTGTTAGTCCACACCGTGGACAGGTGGTGTAGACTAATGCACATAGTCTATACTCCTAACTGCGAATATGAGAAGCACCAGCTGTAAGGAAACATAAATTGTACAGTTGGTTTGGTTTTGCATATCAAATATGTGCAGCATATTATTCACAGATTCCGTTAATTTATCCTGATGAAATCATAATGAAAAGAACATTAACACTAATAGATTTGGATGGGATGAAATTTCAGACCTTCCTGACATTCTCATTTGTGACACATACCATAATGAAAAACAACCAACCAGCTTTCCTCTTGCAATGCAATCATTAGCTTCCCCAAAGGTAAAACAGAAGGTCATCTTAAAAGTCCCATTTTCTACAATGAACAGCAATGTTCTAAATGACACAGAACAGCATGCAAGTATTAGATCTATTGTTTTCATAAAGGTATTCTGCTAGTGACTATTCATAGCCACCCTTTGGCACATGATTCCTTTCCCAAGAAGCTTTTCAATTTAGGTTTCCATAGGCTACGGTTTGACAGAGCAGCTAGAAGAATTCATGCATGTATGTTATGAGATTTCATTATCCTTTTTTTCTTTCAGGAATATCATTCTTTACAGGATATGTTCTGTGGCTGCTCTGTGCCAAGACAGCATTATTTGCACTTCTTGACTAACAAGTTGCATCTTTTTCCAAAGGTTTGACAGAAGGCAACTTTTGAAGGCAAGAAGTTGGACTTTCGTGAAAGTCCCCCAGCAAGCAGTGTGAGCTAGCATGTCCCTGGGCTGGTTCCAAGCTGGTCACTGAATGCCATGAAAGGCCTCCGGGAACTCACTGCAAGTCCCAGCTCACAAGGTTTGTGAGTAGTTGCCAATGCCAAACACCAGGGTTACACAAACAGAAGTCATAATCCAGTGCAGAGTCAAGCCCGTAAGACATCGTTAAGCCAAGCTGGAAACTGGTGTGTAATTTCTCACCCACATTCTAGTAGTGTTCATTTAATCAATTCTATCCTTCAGATTGGTAGATACCGCTAAAGTTTTTTAACTTCTTTCTCTCAAGGATACAAGACCATGTATTTCTGTTTAAAATGTAAATGTACCTCTAGCTTTTCATATCTGCAGTTTTGATTCTGCAACACCTCCAGCTGACTAGGTAAAGTGGTGATCACATCAGAACAAATTTTTAGCAGAAAATGTAAAATATGTAGTTTCATNGGGAAGGGAAGGGAAGGGAAGGGAAGGGGCAAAGTAACCTTGGAAAAAAATATCCACCTTTGACTACCATGGAAGACAGTCCCTTCTTGGTCATTTTAAATGGTTGTGAAAAGGTCTTTATACATTCCTCAAGTATGCACAAACAGAAGACTTTTATCACAGTTTATTTTTCATTTTCTTGTATATTTGTGATCATGACTTGTGAAGACCTAAAAATGAGTATGTATCATGCCCAAGTTTATATCCATCTGTCACCAGCACAGAGGCTGCTGCATTTTCAATTACTTCAGCATACTCCTTTCACAGTGACTCAGCTCTGACAGGGGCGTCCACTCTGAGGATGAGAAAATGATTCAGTATTCATTAGTCTACCTTAATGCAGTCTCTCCTCAGCAGGAGAGCAGCCAATCATGTGCCTTATCTGTGGCTGCTTCTGTGATTTATCCACTAAGGACTGACCTACAATGAAGAACTTTACTTAAAACCTCTTGACAGGCAGTTAGCTGCCAGTCTGGAGATAAAGCTGAGCTAAATACACCCATGCTAATTTCAGACTTTGCTTTTCTTTCAATCTGAGAGCTCTCTATAAAGTATTTGAACAAAATAAGTCAAACGTACTGCTTAGACATGTATATTGTTTTCATAAATCAGAGGTGTTCTGTTTTTTAAAGTGATCTTGTGCGTGTTTTTTTGGAAGAAAATACTGAAGGAATGACAGTGCTCTTAGTATATCACTTCAGGGATGTGTGAGAAGAATTTCAGGATAGTGTTGTAATGTAAAATGAAACCATTAAACACCGTGAGCCTTCTGAACTTTTTCATTTGTGAAGGTGGAAAAACAGACTCTGCTTGACTAGGGAATAGAGAGAGATGGGTCTAATTCCAGCACAGTCTTCTCAAATATACTCTCAGGCACGTGGCATAACTCTTGGGGATGACCCTGTGCAGGGCTAAGAGCTGGACTTGATGATCCTTGTGGATCACAACCAACTCAGCATATTCTGTGATATAAACCTGAAGTTGAAACATTTAGAAACTCATTGCATCAAGAGGCAATCTAAAATGCTTTCCAAGTGTGTCAGATTTGATAACAAGACACAAAGAGAGGCAATACACTGACAGACCTTTGAGTCTACCTATATAAAGAAATCCTATTTCTATTCCCTGGGCTGGTATTTCCTTGTCAAACTTTTCTTGGTTTTGAGAATGGAAGGGAAGAAGAGAGAAGGCAATAAGCTTGGTTTTGTTTTGTTTTGCTTTGCTTTCAAGACATTCACAAATATGATCCTTTTTTTCCTAACCTGGGTTATGCTGCAACTGTGGAAATTATATTCTCAGGGAACATTCTGAACCTCAGAACATGTTCCCCTGTATCTTTACAAAGCCTTTAATTCAGTCAACGTGTGACACTTCATTCCAGTTTAGAGAAGACAGGACAGAATGCCTCAGCCCACAGTGAGGGGGAAACGAGAAACCAGAGGAAGGCTCATTTTTAAAGTATTCTTTGGCTTAATGTAAATTTAAATTCAGGGAGAGGAAAAAATATTACATTCTTTCTTGCCCAGGGGTGAAATTATCGGACTCCTAATGAAGCTAGATAGATTTAAAAGATTCAGGTGCCTTCAAACACCTAATCAGTTTATAGACAGCAGTTTTTCATATAATCCCATGACTGAAGAATGAATGAGTCTGACAGCCAGCATCTCAGCAAGGTAAGGAATCAGACTAATTTTTTTTCACAATGTCAAGTCAGTGTCATTTTTTGGGAGTAGAAATAGCCCTCTTTGAGATCAGTTTTCTGAGTTACTCCTGGATCCAAAAGGAGAGAGGAAGAGGAAGCAGCCCATAATTAATATAAATATAAACATGTTTTGCTTTGTTTAAATATCTCTTCCTTCTGTCAACTCCAAGCACTATCAGATAGAGTCAGCTTTAGCTGTTTATCTGATAATTCTCATCAAATGTTGTAGCTCTACAGACCACGTAAGTTGTGAGATACTTTTGAATAAACTTTTCTTAAATTTAGCAAAGTTTCCCCTATCTCGAGACTAATACTGTTGTTTTGTTGTTGTTTTGGCTTTGAGGTTTCTTTGGTAAATAAGAGGAACCCATGAAATAAAACTCACGATACTGAAGGGTAATGATGCAATTGTATGTGTACTCTACCAATTCTCTGTATCAATTTTATTTAATTGATACTAAGTGTCATTTAGGGTGTTTCCTATAAAATAATGCAGCTTACATTCTAAGTAGCTCATTTAATTGCTCAGTGTGTGTGTGTTTGTGTGTAGAAAGTAATTTTTGGTATTGTATCAAAAAGAAAACTGGTATTTCCCAATGTCCAGAAATCATTATGCAATCTAGCACTCATGCAAAAAGGTCCAGTGAGGCTTTGTGCAGCCCTGGTTCTGAAAAAGAGCTTTAAAAATCTTGCTTAGTAAGAGTTTATTTCTCTGTATAAGCAATAGATGATTTGTATGCACCTGAATGTTACCATTTTTAAGACTGCCAGACAAAGCCAGTAGTAATGATTTGTATGTCTGGTATGTATTGGGATTTTTGAACCTTCTGCTTTGCAGATAAGCAGATGGGAAATGAATGAATGCTGTGAAGCTCTATGGAAGCATATGACGCATAAAGAAACATAAATAAAGTGGTGTATACCAATGTGTTTTGCTAGAGTCCAATTCTAACTGCTGCAAGCACTACAGCAAGGAGATTGGTAACTGACTAAGGGAATAGTCAATCCATAAAATAAGATGAACAATATGGGACTGGGATTTTGATTCTACACTAAAAATATCTAATTGTCAGCCGTTAAAGGCCTAGTAATATTTGAGTTAAAATCCTAAAGCTGAGAAACACCAAGGTAGTTTTGTGCGTTGCTATGTGGTTTGCCCTTGTTTATATTAAAGTGCAAACAGTGCCATCGATTTTTAAGGTTGGTCAAGTACTGAGACAATTAAGGTGCTTCTTATGCTTATTTCAACATTGAATGACAGAAAGTTATGTATATTTGATTTTGTAACCCATGCAGTAGGAATGCAGTTATGCAGGACCTTCCACAAATGCTTTCTATCCCTAATGTCATATGAATGTTGCTCACACAACATTGCAGAAATATGTTGAAGCTGCTGACCTGCAAGGTCAGTCTGGAGCAAGAAAGCAAAACTACATTTTTGTGCTCTATTTTCACTGTTTTGGAGATTTTTTTTCTTCTTTGCCTGGGATTTGGGTGTTTTATTTTGGTTTTTTAACCCAATAGAAGCAAATCAGATTGTGGTCATTCTACCAACATGTGGGTACTGGAATCGAAAAGAGAATTTCAGGAAGAGTTTTAAAGTGTCCTCAAAGTGATCTTTATTTTTATGTGGAAATTAATTAAACACATAGGCTTTTTCCCCCTTTACAATTTTTTTTATTTTTTTTTTCCCCAGAGCTGGAAGTTATTCAGACTGTTATTTGAGTTTTAATGAATGCTGTATGCTTTCTGTACTTCATCTAATGTCCAGTCAAGTTAGCAGAATATCTATGGATACTCACTCATATCAAATAACTTTGAGTCATATATTTTATCCACCAAACCAGTGGAGTTGTGTGCAATATTTCTTCTTGCAAATTACTATTAAGCCACTTAAAAAATCTGATTTTTGGTGGGTGTGGTGCTTCTTGAGAAAAGAAGATAACTCTTCAAAACCTACCAAGAAATAAAACGCTGGCTGATATGACACATTTCCTTTCTTCTTGCGAATACATATTTAAATCTAACCAATTTTCTTGTCATGTTTTACTGAATCCTTCCAGTATTCACCTGACTTTGTATCCTGTCAGTCTGTTTAAAATATTAAGGTGGCCCTCAATAACTTAGAAGATCATGCAATTTTGCAATGCATTATAGAATCAATTTTCACGGGTGCTAATTTAGTAATATTCAGCTCTGTGCTCTGAACACTTTCATTTCTTCTGCTTAGGAAGATGAGGTTTAACTCTGTCAGGGGCAGAAAATGTAAAGGAATTTTGTCATCTGAAAGCAGTGAAGGTCATAAGACGTGTCTGTATTCAAGTCAATTTAAGAATATGATGTTAAAAATTTAAAAATACTATGATATTAAAAATAAAACCAAAGACTTAGAAGCAATGTTACTGCAGCCACTTCTCCTCATAAGAGGAAGATAAAGAGAACTAATACTTGACCCAAACTCTTCTTTTAAAATAGCAAAATGGTAAATTAAAAAGAAAAATAGAGAACAAATACGTACATTTAAAACAGATTGCAAGGTATCATGTGAGTCCTCTGATCTCACTTTTTGAGTGCTAGTACTAGCAATTGTTATCTTGCCACTCATGTGTAATACGTTCCTGTGTGAAATCACATCAGCCTTGCCTAACAGTTTTCTGAAGGATATTCCTTTCTAAAAGGAAGGGAGAAAGTCGCAGGTGGACCATAACTTTACATTATGAAGGGTATTCTGTTTTTCCCGTGGATGAGTTGTTCCTTGGAGTAGGAAGTTCTGGAATATACATTAAGTTGCAGATTGAAAAGGATCAGTTCAGAGTATATTCAGCATTATTACATTTCTCATAGATCTACATATAAATATCAATAGCTATCTGTAACTCTCTTACTTGCTTGTAACTTCCTCATGACTGTTGATAAAAAAGTCTAGTATTCAGAACTTGACAGGTGCTTGATAAGATTTTTCCATTTCCTCTTTGCTAGAGTTTAATTTCCTTTACTCATTTATTTACTTGTATTTCCAAAGTTTCAAAGTCATAGACTCTCTTAAAAAGAGACTCCTCTTAAAAATAGATTTGCAAAAGCAAAGACAATCACTTTAGCAATTTTGCGTTAACCTGATGGAATGTAAATGTACATTTTCAAGAAAAAAGCCCAAAAAAGTCTTTGCCCATATGTATTCTCTTTAATGTCTAAGTATTCAGAGTTGATCTGCACCTGTAGCTCAGATTTACAAGGGACCATCAGCAGCTGTTTGGTCTTCACAGGACAGAGGAAGTTCAAAGTCACCTCATGCAACTTGACAAACTAACATGATATCATAAAAATAGGAGGGATAGTCTCCTTTCAACTGTCAGCAGCTTTTGAGCACTGTGATAGCTTGAAAGTTGGGATTCACCTATCTGTGAAGAACAATTCTTTTGCAGCAATGCAGTCTCTTTGCAGAGCAAAGATGTGGTACAAAAACAGTTAAAGAAAGATCTTAACACAGTGGATGAGAGCGTTCTGAGTACAGATAGGTGTTTTGCATTTTTCAGTTGCTAATTCTTTATGATAGTGAATAGAATATCCTAATAAATGCTAATAAATCCCATGACTGCTCTGTAATTTAGTGATAAACATCACATGGTGGTCAAACATCATGGTTCTCTTCATTTTCATTTGCTATGGCCATTATTAGAAAAATAACTGAAACATGACCAAATTGATAATTTCATACAAATAAAGTTAGAACTGAGATTACAACGTGCTCTTTCATTCTCCATGGTAACCATGAATAGGATGTATAACTATTTTTTGTACTTAAATTAATTGGATTAAGAACCAAAATTAAGAATCAGAAGTAAAATTTATTGATATAGCAGTATCTTTGTCATAAAAATGAGTCATTACTTCTGTGGTTAGACGAAGGGAAGATAGGATGTGTTCATGCACATTCTACTTTATTAAATCTATTTTTGATAGTAACTCATATATGGAGGAGTCTGATTGACTTCTAAGGGAGATTTTCATCTCTATGAATTCAGACCTTGTACAACCTAGATTATAGCCAGCAGACATCCAGAACAAAGGCAGTGATGCAAACACTTAAAATGAGTTTGAATTTGAGCCATGTTATACTGAACTATGTGATCCTTACTGAAGGATCTTTTCTGCAGAATGCTTTTTTTTTCTAATGTAAGTTTTGCTACAACTTATCTACACCAAGAAGATTAAGACTTTCCATTTCCTCACAACTCAGCTGGAGAACAAAAGACATGCCATCACACTCATTGTATCATTTTAATTAATGATATATCTAAAACATGTAGGAATAAATACGCCAAAAAGTAATTACAGTCTCCAATGCTCTTCTTTCTTTTGGCATGTATATTCTTCCACAGTTCTCTTCCCACCTTTGATGCCCTTTTCAAGATTTATATTCAGCCGTTTTGCTATTATGACTGGCTGTAAATAAAACTAGATCACTAAATTACTGTCAGAAAATAGCACCTGTCTTGATGACTTATCACTCTCAATGTTTTCTTTCTATAGACATGTACTTTGATCTTGTATGCAAAGGAAAACACTTTGGAAGTGACAGCTAATGTTGGATCCGCAGCCACCACATCAGAGAGCACGGGGAACATGGAATTAAACACCTGCTCATTTGACTGAACTGGTTTGCATCTATTTTCAGTTTGCTTTGAGTGCCAGTTGTCATCATCCAACCTTACTGTCACAGTTGCTGAGGATCCCGCTCTCCTCCTAGGCTGCTGCTGCTGCTGCCTCTGTCGATCTCAGCCAGGACTCAGTCTTCCAGGAGGGGTGGGAGATATTCAGGCCTCCTCAGCTGTGGCAGGCACCTGCTGGCCACCATATTAGCAAGAGATCTTACACACCTGTATGGGGTTTGCATGACAAAGTTTTGGTAGTGAGAGAGCTACAGCAGTGGCTCCTGTGAGAAGCTGCTGGGTGTTCCCTGTGTGTGACAGGAGTCAATGCCAGTCAGCTGCAAGAATGACCCACTGTTGGCCAAGGCCAACCCCATCAGCAATGGTGGTGGTGCCTCTGGGGTAACAGATTTAAGAAAGAGGGGAAAATGCTGGGCAACAGCAGCTGGAGAGAGGAGTAAAAGGAACAGCCCTGCAGACACCAAGGTTAGTGGAGAAGGAGGTGGAGGAGGTGCTCTGGGTACCAGAGCTGAGGTTCCTCTGCAGCCCGTGGTGCAGACTGTGCCCCTGAAGCAAATGGAGGACCACGATGGAGCAGAGACCCACCTGCAGCCCCTGGAGGACTGCATGCTCAAGCTGCTGGATGCCCAAAGGAGGCTGTGACCCCATAGGAAGACTGTGCTGGAGCAGGCTTCTGGCAGGACCTGTGGCCCTGTACAGAGAGAAGCTCATGCTGCAGTAGGTTTTCTGGTAGGACTTGTGACCCCATGGAGGACCCACAGTGGAGGACTTTGTGAAGAGCTGCAATCCCTGGGAATGACCCACATTTTAAAAGCTCATGGAGGACTGTCTTCTGTTGGAGTGATCCCGCAATGGACGCGGGGAACAGTGTGATGAATCCTTTCACAGAGGAGGAAGGAACAGCAGAGACAAACTGTGCTCCAATTCCAAATTCTCCTGCACCACTGAGGAGAAGGAAGCAGAGGAAATCCAAACTGAAGTTAAGCCTGGGATGGATGCTTTAAGATTTAGTTTTTATTTCTCATTACCTTACTCTGATTTGATTGGTGATAGATTAAACTAATTTCTGCAAGTTGACTCTGTTTTGCCTGTGACTGTAATTGCTGAGTGATTTCTCCCTGTCCTTATCTCAGTCCAGGACCCTTTCATTATGTTTTCTCTTCCCTGCCCAGCTGAGGAGGTAAGTGATATAGTGGCTTTGGTAGGCACCTGGCACCCAGCTGGAGTCACACTGAGAGAGAAACCACACTCAAGAAAGACTCCATCCACTGTTAGCAGTCACCAAATCAAGGCAGACTTCCCACTGTTGGATATACAACTGGATGCATAAACCTCTCACAGAAACTGAGCTCATTCCATTTAGCTGAGCTACCTAGGGGCTCATCCAGGGGCTTGTCTCCAGGTTTCTGCTTTCAGCCTACCTGTCCCAGGGCATGTTACCCTGCTGAAATCCCAGAGCAGTTCTAACAGAACCTAGAGATGGGTGGGAGCAGGTGGCTGCACAGTCAAATATGAAGGTACAACATTGATGGTGTGCTGGCTGAAGGGCCTGCTATGACCCCAACAGAAGGGATTTTATGACAGGACATGAACAGCACTTGTTTTCTTCTGCAGTGCAAAAACAACAACCACCAGGCAGAAGCTCTCTTGAGCTTCAACATTATTAACACTCTTCTCTTCATTTTTCCCTGGTAACAAGAGATTGTACAAATGCATATTTTCAGTAGATTGTTTCAATAAGATTAAAGTTAAGAAACAGAGTTTCCTACCTCTTAGCTCCCTACAGCCCTACTACATAGAAAATGAACAAGTCCTCCTTCTAGAAAGGAAATGCACCATGCTGTGCTAAAACTGCCTTTAAAAAGATAATACCTACTGTTTTTCTGAATTAACAAAAAAGAGGATTAATCCAACTGTGGTAGGTTTGGGGTTTTTTTCCCCCAAGTTCACTTTTGCCATCATCCTAGTTCTTTCATTTGCTCTCATTAGGAATCTAAAGTTTGTTATATCGGAGTAAGAAAGGCCCAACAAAATCAGTGAGAAAAACAATGACTAAGAATATGTTGTATCCTCAATATTTAGAACTAAGTTTCCACAAAAGCACGTGACCTCTTTTGCATTTAAAAAGTCTGATTATTTTCGTGACGGTCTAAACTTTGATTCTTTTATTGGCTGCCTTCCACCATATTTTGCTAAGGGAAAGAAGGGCTGTAAAATTCCTCAGAATGGTTTTGATGACATTTCTGTGTAATAACAAAGTCTTTGTTCTTATTTTTTTCTGAAGGAAAAAGAAAAAAATCTCACAGGCTTTCTGTGTTCCAATTAGCATATTATTTATATGTTTACAAAACTTTCCTCTCATAATCTATGAAAATATTTCTGTGCTTCACTTCCCTATAAAAGTATTATTTAATATCAATCAGTAGATAAAATTTACAGTGTTAGCTGAACATGAAATTTTAAAAAAATGCAATTTTGGATTAGCTAGAAGAGCAAAGATGAAGTAATGCTTTTAGGGAAATACTTAGGAGTTTAAAAACCAATTTTGAAGCACCAGATTTTATTCCAAACTTGATATTCATTTGTAGGTGAAATCAATATGCTAGGCTGGAGCCTCACATCATATTGCTATCCTCTTCATCTTGTTGTATTACCTGAGAGCCCTGGAGTCTCCATTCTAGGTTAATCAGTGTATAAAAACCAGATGTTCCTTGCCTCGAGAGGATGGATGCAGACAGGATGCTACAAAGAAAGAAGAAAATAGTGTTCAGCAGGAGACATGACAGCATCAGCACAATACCACCAGATGGAAGTCATATCAGTAAAAGAGCTGGGAGGAGAACAGCAAATCATAAATAGCCCTGCAGAACATTCTCGAAAGTCAAAGTGGAAATACATAGACTAAGCCAGAGGTTTGAAAATATTGTGTGCAGAAGTTGTGTCAAATGCACAGGAAGAACAGAGTCCAGAAAAAAAGTCAGAACACAGATAGTCTACTAAGTTTATGAGGCTTAGCAGAGATCCTATATAAATTTAGAATGGCGTTCAGTTCCTCTTGTTTTATTCAAACACTGCCAATTCTGATCATCATCAATACTGGGATACTCAGTTATAGGAGGTCACAGAATCACAGAATGGTTGAGGTTTGAAAGGACCTCTGGAAGTCATCTGGTCATCATTTGGTGCCTTTGCTCCCTGCACCTGGGCTGTTACCTTGCTCATCATCAGCAGAGCATCCACTGCCTCCACAAATGGCCGATTCTTTTGAGTCATTAACAATTAACATTTGAGTCTCTCACAACTGCCTGTCTCTCTAATTTGTCGAGGTCTATCTGCAGGGCTTCTCTGTCCTTGAGGGAGTTGATGGCTTATCCCAATTTAGTGTCACTGGCAAACTTACCTAGAATTCCCTTGAATGCTAAGTTACGTAAGGGAAAAACCAAAATTCTGCATTTATGATCACCCATTCTGGTTTTATTCTCAACTATACCAGGAATATATAATTTCATTCATCTACTGAGAAAGGAACATAGGCAGTGTGTTAAAGGGTCAAGGGGATTACTCTTCCTGGTCCTGCAAAAAGTGTCTACCACTTTACATTTTTGAAATAATAACTGCCTTTCATGCCTTACTGACCACAGATTTTACAAGTAAAACTAGTAGGTGTTACATCACATGTATTAATATACACTGTTAGCTTTTATACATTTTTACACTTTACCATATTTCTCTGTCCAAAATATTTCAAAATTTAACATGTTCAGTTGTAAATGTTGATTCTCTGTTTAGTCAGAATGATTAAGTGATGGTCATTGTAGCATGACTCACTGCTTCTGGATAGGAACATTTACACAATGTTATCTTTGTTATGAAGTGGAGTTATGATTCACATCATTCCAAGCCTTTTTCAAGTGAGGATAGCTATGATTACATTTGGAATAATTCGTGCTATTTGGTGATTTACTGGTGAGCTGGGTACTTATGCTGATACTTCCTAAAGGAAGAAAATAAAAGAAAGGTTGACTGCATTTCTTAAAGATTGCTGCAGCCAAAACAATATGTTCTCATTAGATGAAAATGAATCTCCTTAGAGAAAAATTCTTCAAAAATTCTGTATTAGAACCCTTCCACAAAGAACAGAACGTTGCTGAATCATTAGGTCTTGAGCAAGGTACTGACAGAGACATAGGTTAAAGTCATAGGCAGAGCTTCATTCTTCAGTGCAGCTTTGATTTTCCACGTTACTAGCTCTGCAGGAAGATTGCAATAAAAGAGTTCCTACAAAACATGTCCCCGTTAAGCTGAATGATCTCAGCCCAGCTTGTGTACTAATACTGGTATCTGGAACTGTGTCCTTGCATTTGAGCGTGACCTAACCTAGCCTTTTGTAACATAGACCCTGCACACTACGCTCACTGTTTCAAGGTAGCTCAGTATCTGATTGAACACAGCTATTTCTATTTCCTCAAAATGATGTTCTAACAGTAAAGAGAACTAAACTAATCTATGTGTTTTAGACAAACCTAAATAGATTTCTTTTTATTTAATCTATTAGAGATAAACGTGAAGATACCATCAGTTTTAGAGCATACAGATCTACATTTTTATTTTTTCTTGCAAAGAACGTAATCTTGAAACAATCAAAACATTCCAGGTGTGCTTGAAAAGGAAGGACTTTGACCTTACCAAAAAGCAGCATGTCATCTTTTTCTTCTCAAAATGAACAGACACATTGACAGGCATCAGAGGAACTGCTGAATTTTAAATATGTAATATTCTCTGAGTGAAAAATAACGTTTGTGGCTACAATTTTTTGACCACATCTCTTAATGTGCACTTTTAAAAGTCACAGAGATGCCTCACTTGCCTTATGCAGAGCATGCCTAATAGATGAGTGAGTCGTGCATTAGTTCTGCCTTCTACATAATGACTCAATCAAGAACGGGTTGCATTTGTCATTTATATAAGTCTCAGAAAGTGTGAACATGGACTGAAGTGTCTTTCTTTCACAGAATTACGTTCACCTTCTCTTCGTTCCACTTTCATATCACTTAGGCTGTAACAATTAATTTTTGCAAACTATTTCACACTGGGCACATCTTGCTTAACCTAAGCAAAGTAATAAGGAAGTACCTAATCAGCTTATCTGTCTCAGACTTCTATGGGAGTGAAAAGATTACGTTTCTTCAGTTGTTTCAATTAATTAAAAATATAATCAAATCTAATATCTCACCCCTGAACACACAGAAAGAGACCTAGTTGTAGTGTTGAAGCAGTCAAGAAATGCTATCGCAATGCACTTTGACAGTAGAAAGTCCATAGCTTTTCTAGTAGCATTCAATGTACAGAAGGTATTTCATCTGTGTAAGGCAATAAATACAACTACACCTGCAGCAGCTTGGACATATCATTACAGGAAGACTGTGACAGACTGGAAGAAATCTAGGGTAGCAAAACAGAAGTGATAATTCATTTGCAACATAGACTTATGGAAATATTAGAAGGGATAAATACATACCAGTTAAGTCAAAGAGTAAGTAAATGGAGACAGAGTTCCACTGCTATTAGAATAATCCAGGGAGAGAAGATGGAGATTGGTGTGTTTTGTTTGCCTGGTCTTAACTTTGACATAGCCACATAGAGTTTATGGATACAAATGAAATATTTAGAACAATGCCAGGAAAAAGTCCTCACTTGTATCAGTTAAAGTGCTGGTCTGTACTAATCTGTGTATAGCACAGCTAGGTGTAGAACTACAAAAAAAATGTTCTCTAAAGCAAGCAACCAACCTCCTCTATTCTTCAATAACCCACAGCGATGCAAAAGCAAAACAAAGAACTTCCAGAGTACACCTAATTAGCTGCAAAACAGTGGCAATTTCTTGCTCACACAAATTAATTTCTAGCACCTAAGGTTTTGTTGTAGTTATTCTCTTTAAACACTGATGCAAGGATGATAAGATAGGGTAGCAATATTTCCTTCTATTGACTGAATAAAAGCTAATAAAGCTCCCTTCTTAGCAGGGACAGACATTAAATCGCAAATAAGTTCTTGTTTTCTGGAAAACTATCGAATTGCTGCGTACAAAGTATTTGACTCAGCATACTGGGGAATGAGGTGCTGGAAAGCAGTGCCAGGGGAAGGAACCTGAGGATCCTGGTCGATGTCAAGTTGAATCTGAGTCAGCAGTGCCCTGGCAGCCAGGAGGGCCAACCCCGTTCTGGGGGGCATCAGGCAAAGCATCGCCAGCCGGTCGAGGGAGGGGATTGTCCCATTCTGCTCTGCACTGGGACGGCCTCACTTTGGGTATTGTGTGCAGTTTTGGGCACTGCAATATAAGGAAGACAATAAGCTTTTAGAGTGTCCAAAAGAGGGCAACGAAGATGGTGAAGGCCCTTGAGGAGAAGCCGTATGAGGAGTGGCTGAGGGTACTTGGTGTGTTCAGCCTGGAGAAGAGGAGGCTGAGGGGAGACCTCATTGCAGTTCCAGCTTTCTTGTGAGATGAAGCGGAGGTGCAGGCACTGATCTCTCGTCTGTGGTGACCAGTGACAGGACTTGAGAGAATGGCCTGAAGTTGTGTCAGGATAGGTTTAGGTTGGATATTAGAAGGAGGTGCTTCACCCAGAGGATGGTTGGGCACTGGAACAGGCTCTCCAGGGAAGTGGTCACAGAACCAAGCCTGACAGAGTTCAAAAAGTGTTTGGACAATGCTCTCAGGCTCTCAGACTCTTGGGGATGGTCCTGTGCTGGGCGAAGAGTTGCACTCGATGAACCTTGTGGGTCCCTTCCAACTCAGCATATTCTGTAATTCGGTGATATTGGAAGGTTGGACTACAGAGAAAAAAACACATTCTTGGGACATATGGAAGTAACAGAGCAAGTAGGCAGGCATCCCAGAAAATTTATCCTTTCATGTCCAAAAGTTTATCACTTTCAGTCCAAATGCTAGCTGTACTGAAAAATCTGTCTTAGTATAAAGAGGCTGTGAAAAGTTTGGTAATAGGGAGATACTAAAACTGCACTCTATTCCCTATGCATGATATCCAGAGTCTTCTACAATTCATCTCCAGAGTTCTGGAAATGTATAATTTTCAAAACTTTGTCATATAGAAAGTGTTTTCTCAAGTATATTCAGTACAACATCGATAAAAACTCTTTTTTTTCTAACAGATGTTCCAAAACATTTTTTAGTAACAGACACTAGAAAATAATTCTATTGACATGAGTACGTGCTTAATTTCTTCTATGTTATCACTCAGGGAAGAAATCATAATTTCAGATTTCTATTCAGGGAGTCAGAAAGAAAAAGAGCTAAATCCTTCCCATCTTTTTGCAGTCATGAGACCAGATGCACCAGGAGGATAACAATAATCTGATCACTAATGGTGCTGAGTTCTTTTTCTGCAGGGGCTCTCCCTTTTGAGAGTTCTACTATGTTTACTCTCTGAAGCATAAATACGAATAATAATTAAAACAATGCCCAAATCCAAGCAGCAGTTTGCAGTGACATTTATTCACAGTATACAGGGATGTGACTCAGTTCTTGCTAAGAAGTCTTGCCAAGATTATTAATGGTTACTGTAACATAACAGGGAATTTAAGTTAAAGGAAAAATATAAATTAAACCCCAAATATTGAAGGAAGATAAGGATTTTCTCTCCTTGTTTAAGAATACAACATGCCAAAATTTAAGACCAGAAAATGTTTTATCCAAAGACTCCAAAGAAACTTGTTACTGGATTATATATAAAGAAAGAGAGTATTCACTTCAGCTATCTCATAACCTAAAAGGGGAAAATTAGTAAATTATACCCCTTTATCAGTTAAGGATTAGACATAATGGAATTAGACATAAATTAAGGGGTTTTTCTAGGTAATATCCTTGAATGTTTTAAATGGGATGTCATAACGATAAGAGAGTTGCACTTAAAGGCAGGCAGGTGGGAGGGGCTCAAGAGGGCTGCTCAGCACCACAGCATACAAGTGAATCCTGCTTGCACAGACTGGACGTCTGTGTCTGGCAGCTCAGTTCTGTCTTTCCAGAAAGGAGGCCTTGAGCTAATGAAAACTGCTGCCAACAGCAGCCTACACAAACTCATTTGGCTGCCAAACTGCAGCAACATCAGGCTGTGAAGTTGTTTTTTCCTGTTGTTACCAGGCTTCTGGAGGGACTATCACTTTAATGACATTTTTTATGTATTTTGAATTTTTATAATGGCAAACTAGCAAATTTTTTTTTTTTTAGTTTACTGAGACAAGACCTATGGGGTACCAGTGTCAACAATACATGGAGCTCTATATGTGCATTTTTATTTTACAGAGGAATAAAACCCAAACAAAACCAATAATTAGTGAATATGTATTTTCCTGTTACTAGCTAGGTTGGCAATGATTTTGTTTTTTATGACAAGCCTTCATGAACAGGCAGGAGAGACAGCTGTGCTCAGAATTGTGCACCTGTAGCACAAATCCTCTCTCTTTTCCAGCTGACTGAGGTGGGGTAAAAAGATTTGAACAACGAAATAAATATTGGCAAGGGGTTTTAATTCTGTAGAAAAATAATAGAAACATTAAACATGCTGAACTGTGTCTCACAGCTTATTAGAAAGAGTTATCAGCTTGAAAGCAATTTAGATGCAAACACCTTATACCCTACACTCATTGGCAACAAGCATTCCTTCTGCCCCAAGCTGAGAAATCATAGAAGTGAAGAAAATCAGTAGAGAAGTGAACCCAGCTAGAGCCAGCTAGAGGGTGAGAAAGGAAGAGGGTTAAAGTCAATTTATAACCCTTTTAACTGAAAATTCAACATCTGCCTTAAGCTGTATGATGTTTTGATGCAGATGTCGCAGGTTGCTAACTTACATTCTTTTAGCATATAACTGTCAATATGGAACCTGTTACTAAGGACCCTGAAATTTTACAGTATCCAAAGAGGCACAAATGTGCCTCTGTAGACCTAACTATAAAATGGTGATTATCACTATGAGATGGCTGAGGTGAGATACATGTTAATTTTTTTCCTGGAAGTTCTATTTTTGCATATTTTTAAAGAAGTGTGTATTAAAAACTATCTTTCCCTTTATAGGGCTCCGGTAGAGCTATCTGCAGTCTTGGCATTCTTGGGGAATAGGTAGACTGTTGAAAAAGAAATTTCTTTTGCTTCAGTTAGTGGGCTCCTAACCTATAGAGTTTTCTTTATGTCTCCTAAGAACTCAGATGATACTTTTAGTCTCTGTACTTCATCAGCTTGTCTTTTATTAAGACTGCCTAAAATCTGGGCTTTTTGCATGCTCAGTATCAGGCAAGGTTCTTTCACTTTTTCCATGTGATGCTCAAGTACATCCCCTGAGCCAGCCATGAGCAGGGCAAAGACTGGGTGACTGTGCTAGTGAGGTGCTGCCACTTGACTCACTCAGCCTATTTGACAGCAGTGCTCTTGGCTTTTTCCTTGGTGCAGCCACTTTTTGTGGAAGGTGGACAATGTGCAATTGCCCCACACAACGCTTATCACCAGCCTGTGTACTGACCATACAGCTTCTCAGACATGTATGGTTCCAATGCCCATGACGGTTGAAGATCTCCCCAATATCCAAATCAGTTAAACCTATTGAAAAATTATAACTGTTCCGCATGCCAGCTTGGCAATTCAGAATGCAACATGTTAGGTTTGATGCAGCAGAGATTCATGAAGCTCAGGTGACGCAAATTGTCAGAAATAGGCACAGCAGTACCCTCCAGCCCTGTATGCAATGAGGGGTGAATAAATTTATGTACATAATAGAATTTTTAACTGTTATGTCCTGTCATAAGAGATTTTCTGAGAAGCAATGCTGGAAAATCTTTACAGTGGAATCACACCTCCATGAGTTACTTTCAGCTGTGGCCGCTGCATAACTGTGCACCATCTGTCACGAAGGCGTCAGAGAGGAACATTGGAATAGCAGCCCAGACTTATTTGGGAAACACTGCCATTGGCTACATGGCAGAGGAAGCAGGAGGCAGGTGACAACTTCCTATTGTAGCCTCCTGAGAAATGACAGGCAGAGCCATTGCGTAAACCAGATCCAGGCTCTCAAAGAGCTGAAACAGCAGGCATCATGACTAGCAAGAAATTGAGGCAGGCAATTCTCCACACTTCTTGAACGAAACCCCTAATCTTACTAGCAAGAGCAGAGCCTATGCCTTGCAGTGCTTTTTCTCACCACATTCTCATACCCTGTCGCTAACAAATACACCAATATGTGGGTTAAAGAGTATTTTGGCACAGAGCGCACGTTTATGAGCAGCTGTTGTTAATGGACTATGGGAAAGAAACAAGCCAGCATAAAAAAAGATAAACAAGATGGATTTGTGGTAGCTTTAAGCTCTATCTACACTGAAATCTAAGAAAATAAACTGTGAATGTACAGCTAATGCCTCCATTTCACATTAGAAAGCTGAGTTTGGATCTCACATGATAGTTTGGATGTGCACCAGGGTTCTTTATATATGCAATGCAAAATTAGCAGCAGGAATTTCATGCCCAGAAGGAAATTTGGCAGCTGTTTGAACCTGAAATTGATCATCAAGTTGAGAGAATTGACCAGAAAAGAGGGAAGACTTGGAAAATCCTAGAGAACCACAGTGCAAGCTGAAGGCTTAGTTCAGAGCCTTGTAAAATCAGAGAGAAGCATCCAATTAATTTCACAGTGAGTTGTTTAGACCTTTAGTAAAGTATCATATGATCTGAGTAAGAACTGCCAAGGAGAGGGAAGTATGAACTCCACAGGACTGGACAAAGGTCTTCTTTCAATAAAGAAAGACATCAGCTGGAGAGGCTCTGGAGTTTTGTTGGGATTGCAGGAACAGCTGGAATCCTCTCAAGGTTCACCAGACAATGATAACTTTACAAATAAATTGATCTTAAAAAGCTTCCTCTAGTGAAAGATAAAAAATGTACTGGTCAGTCATAGATTGTTGTCTGGGTTTTATCTATAGTCAGTGGAGAGACACGAGCAGCCACAAAGCAATTCAGTCCCTCTGCTTTCTACTAACAACTAAAGAAGACGAGATGGCTGTCTTATGCTGCAAGTCTCCAAGGACTAAGTTTATGTACAAAGAATGCAACTCAGTTGTTATTGAGCAGTGTCACTTGAAAGACTGCTTTGAAGAACACAAAAGATAATCTGGGGTATACTTCTTAGAACCTGTTAAACATTCTCTCTTTACAGATTGAGCTATGATTTTGTAATTGTATCTCTTTTAGAGAATAGTTTACTTAAAAGAACAAAATTACATTCAACCACGCTTTTATTAAATAAAAGAAAAGCCATTTTCTGCAAAATTGGCTATTTAGAAAACACTGACACTGTAATCGTCTTTGTTTTTCGTGGCTGTGCAGAGCCTGACCAAGTAGAGGCTTCTTAACACTAATAGCTGATAAGAATTGTTGAGCACTTCAATCTAGGAGGTCCTCATACCTTGTCCGTACAGCTGTCAGAGGCTGTAGTAGGAAGAAAATCTCATAAATGTAAAGCAAGACCTTAGGCTGGGCATTTGGGGTGGAGGTGGTGGAAATTAACTGTAAGAAGAGGAAAGTGATGAAAGCAATTTCTTAAGGGAGTTACTGAGCAGTCAGCATTGAAGTTGTTTGGAAATTACGAGCTATTTGCATCTGATATTAACTTTGGACAGATGGATGGATCTTTAAGGATTCTGAATCTTCCATCAGAAAGGAGCACTTTGAACTCAGAACAGTGACATGTCTTGGAGCTGTACAGCCTTGAATAACTTTCTGTCAGCCAAATGCATATTAGGTAATCAAGTATAGAGATAAACCACTATGATGTATTACACACAGCACCTGCATTATATCTAGAATTAAGCTGTGGTAAATCTTGGATAAACTAAGATTTACCTTGACTATGCAGTTTGAGAGTTCTCTACCATGCTGAGCAGATGGTTACCTTGTTAGTCTCTGCTCAACCAACTCAGATTCTCAACTGTATCTCAACAGCTCCTTAAGAGTCACAACTGTTTTCTAATGTCAGACATACAACTGCGTGAGGTATTCTACTTAGAGACCAAGACAACAGTGGAAAACTCATTCATCTTGGTCAAGAATTGTGTCATCAAAAATGGTATATGTATTGACAGATATTTAATATTTAAAATTCTTTCAGATTATCCTCTAAGTATCTTCTTGCATTTATGGGCCTTGAACATACAGGATATATTGCATCAGCTTGCTGTTAAAAGAACATTTGAGAGACATCATTGCAAGGAGAAAAAAATTACCATGTCACATTGAAAGAGATTTACTAATTTACGTGACTGGTGAAGAAAATGGAAAATATTATTTAAATGAAAAAAAATATGGTTGTGTAGCTGTTAATAGTTAAATTATCTTTTAAAAATCACATAAAGTTGAAAAGCCTTGCAAAGCTAAATGCAGAGTAGTTAAGCTATTAAGTGGTTAAATTAATAACATCAAACAAAATATGTGTGTTGCAATGAGGGAGGGCAAGGGTTAGGAATTAAAAATAATCTCATAAAATAGAAGCTGTTTCCACATGACATGATAATATAAGGCTCTGTGAGATATAAGGTACTCTGATAGTCCTTGAGGAGTGATTCCACTTAATCCTACTTTATACCACCTCGTTTATATATTTTCTTGCTTCATCTGCTTGTAACAAAGATTAATACTGATAAAAAGCTATTTTTATGATGCAGTGGATCATGATCAGAAAAAAGAACACTGTATAAAGTTCCATGATCAAAATGGCTTCCGGTAGACAGTACAATTTCCTATTTTCCAACATGACCTGCATCATAGGCTATACTTCTAAAAGTCCAAGGTGTTGAAATATGTCTTCTGTATAGTTCTTTTAAATATATAGTCACTGGATTGATAAGGCTCACTTAAAGAAAACATCTTCCAAGAGAGGTAAAATTCTGCATAAGATCAGATTTCTGAGGACAAAGTATGACACAAAGGAAAAAAATTTACGAATCAGTTTTTTTTTACTTGTGGATCTATTTTGGAAAAGAAGTCACATTCTTTTCACCAACATAATAAATCTTCATGCAAGTACTTTAGTGTGACCATTGGAAAATTGAGAATAAATGTATCTGCTACAGTGAAAAATGAAGAGCTAACCAGACTAGGCTACCACTTTCTGAGTGTTGTGCCTACATGTCCCTTCTCACCCTGCCTGCACCTGCACACGTGGAGCTTCAGTCTGTTGTTCCAGACAACTGAGGACAAAACTCAAACTTAACTCCTACAAAGTGTTTCAGGCAGCTGAACATGGCTTGCTGATATCACAAGGGAACGGAAGGATGCTGCCTCTCAAATCTCTTTTGAAACAAGTAATTTATTTTCTTTCTTTATTTTGAAGTTTAATCATTGTGTCAAACCATATTAATGGAGATATCTTCACCCGGTCAAAAATTGGACTTAAGGACAGGTGATTTTCCTTGGAAGCATAATGCCAAAATAGACACTCCCACGCAAAGATGCAGAAAAAAGTAAAAGCTTTTCTGGTTCTGATTTTGTTGTATAGATAATGCACTATAATTTAATCATTAAATAAAGAAGTTTAAGGCATTGTTGTGTTGTTGGAAAATGTTGTTATAGAATTTTTTAAATTTATATTTCTTGCTAAAGCATAAATTTATTTTCAGTCATTTATTTTTGATAAAAATACCTCCTGAATCCTATCAATTCTACAGATAATCTTTCCATATCTCTGCATAGGTTAACTATATAGTGAGACAAACATATTGAGCCTGCATGATTTTAGGCCCGGATTTACAAATCTATCTCATTTTGAACCGGACAGAAGCATAAGTGGGATAAGAGTCTACAGTTTATCCTCCAGGTCGTTTTCTAATTTAAGACGCATTACAGCACAGAAACAAGTGAAGTGTGTTAAAATCACAGTGATTAAATCAGTCCATTTTCTTCTTAAAAATATTTGCGCTAAAGGTCTTGTAGGAAACACAGGTACTTTAACAGTGATGTAGACCTCTCCGTCTAGGGAAATATTCATCTTTGGGTAGCCAGATGAATGTGTTACTGAAGGCACCATTAAGGAGTTAACTTGTAACGTGGTAAAAATATCCATGACCTATGGTAGAACTTACTCTATGGTAATTTATCATTAACTTTTCACCCTTACTACCAGATAGGAGCTTTTCAGTCTGTAAATTGGCAATTACTGACATGTTGGTCTCATGATGTGTGTCTAAATCAGCTTAGCCTGCAGAGACTCCTGTCTCTGTGCCAGGCACATTCTGGCTGCTCTTTAAGCGCTAAAGAGAGTCACACACATGATATTTGGGACAGTGATCTGCTTGCTATTTATATTTCCAATTGAGTCAAACTAAATGGATTTCTGAAAGCCTCTTAAGGAAGGTTTAAAGGAAGAAACAAAATGCAAGAAAAGAAGAAACAACACAGAAAGATGGGGGGAGGAGGTTCACCTGAATAACCTGAATAAGAATTAAGTGCCACAGTTTACATATTTGGTACTACATCGGACAAAAGAACAAAATTTAAAGATGTTGAAAATTAAGGAAAGAGATACTGTCTTCTCTTTGGAGATGCTCGCTTTCCTGATTCCAGCAAGGGTAGCATGGTTATTTTGCCTTAGACCTCTTCCTGAGGGTTTCCAGCAGGACAGACATGAAAGAAAGATGCTAAATAACAGAAACTGTAAGTGAACTTCTAACAAAGCACTAGCTTCTAACACCACAGGAATCAGAAACAGGATCTGAATTTGCTAAACTTACTGAAAACAGGCAAGGAAAGAAGATCTGAAAATTCACATGGCCAAAGAGAGCGTACACTTACGTAACCACTGCAATTTTTTTGACTATTGTATCTTCCTTCTGACAAAACTGAACAGTATACATTTTCTGGCCACTAAGTAAATTGCTCCTGTTTGTCAGAAGGTAAAGTGATGGACAGCAGGGCTGAAACCTTAGTAAAGTGTTAGCTCCTTTTGTCAGGAGAAAGGATGCACTGAGAGTCTGCAGGAGAGCAAGTAGCAAACTATCTTCTCTTAAAAGGGGCAAACACTAACTCTGAGAGTTTAAACATTGAATGTGGTCGGCTAATTACAAATTATCTGAGACTTGTTGAAAAGCTGTCAATTCAAAGAAAAGCTAGTGGCATGCATATGTTTTCCCAATGTGAAACTTTGTTTTCTCACTGCTTACATAAATATTAAAGCAGCATCTCTTGAAAAGTTCTTCTTGAAATGAATGCTGAGAAGGAAAGTAACTACATTTACAAGTATGATTGCTTGATATCCTCAAGAATCCTGAATGCTGTATTTGCAGATTTTCTTATACTTTATAGTAAATAAGGTTCACATGCTGGTAAATACATTCTTATTAAAACTGTGTGATATTTAATATATCTTGAGCATTGTCCTGGTGATTATCATTGTGGAGCAATTTCTGTAAGACATTAAAGAAAAAATTATACTCAAGTAATTGACCCTAATGTACCTGAGCCCTCAGACAGAAATTTCCTAAAAATAAAGATATCGCAAGGCCAAAATACCTCATCAATGGTAACAAAGGATAGCATTGCTGTCCTTTGTTATATTTAAGGTTGCATATAACTTTCAATTAACAAATTGGAAATTAACTTTTTTCATTACTTATTTCAGAAGTGTCTGTAAGCTTTGCTATAAACTTTAATTCCTCTGTGTCAATTCCATTTCTTAAAGAGATCCAAGTTACCTCAGAACACTTAGCTTATTTAGATGATGCTTAAATCTCATCCACCCACAAGCCACCCTTTTTCCTAGATCCTTAGTCAAGTTTTAGTTTCTTTTTTTTTTTTTCACTACTCTTTTTACAGAAGTGGGCAATATGCATTTAACATCATTGTCACTTAGTCTAAGGTTTGCTGAAGCATAGCTTTTGCCTGCTGGAGCACATACAGCCTTTAAAGTTCAACTACCAGCTTCTGGAGGCTGTTAAAGAACCACCCTACTTAGCAACACTTTTGCTTAGCATCTTGCATTCATCCTAGTTTCTTTCCCTGACAATCCTAATGCTGAATTTCATGGAAATAGTTCTGTATATCAGTTTTTGAGTTTTTGAATTACAACCACAGAAGCAGTGTTTTAGCTTCAGACAGAAAAGACGTAGGTGACAACTTGCTTTATTCTCTTAGGAAAGCATGAAGGTGTTGTGCATATTGTTCCATCAGTTGCTTATGAATACAATATTGATTTAAAATAAAATAAAATCAACATTCAGCTATTTCACAAGATATACTGAAAA
The DNA here is from genome assembly GCA_013396655.1 of Campylorhamphus procurvoides. NCBI lineage: Eukaryota > Metazoa > Chordata > Aves > Passeriformes > Dendrocolaptidae > Campylorhamphus > Campylorhamphus procurvoides. The sequence continues at coordinate 2,414,081 of WBMV01000702.1, read as the reverse complement.
TGCCATATTTATACTGATAAATTAATATTAAATTTTTGAGCAACATCCTACTAAAAACTAGTTCAGCAGCTACCAAACCAAATGGTCTGTCTTCTTACAGGTCAATGCCTGTGGCTGATTGTCTTTGCTAAGTTAGAAGGTACAAGAAATGCTAAAACATAAGGAGATCATTGATAATACTGAGCATTGCTTAGTGAACTAACATCAGCCTTCTCTTTACTGGCTCTACTGCAAAAGTGTTGTGGCTGCATAAGACTTGAGAAAGTTAATTAACCCTGAGAACTTTAGTGTTCTGCCAAATGTATTGAAAATGACTAATAATAATGAGAATAGTAGTAGTAGTAATAATAAAAACAACAATAATAACAAACAACAATGATGACGATGATGATGATGGTGATGATGAATTGATGTTGGGATTTTGTTATAGTAAGAGAGCAGGCATGAAACACAAAGCACAGGATGCCATACAGGTTCCCAGAGAAAATGTGACTTCGTTCCCCTCTCCCTCCCTCTGCCCACCAATGGCTTAAACCCTGTCCTGTCTGCATGATATTAAAGTTAATGTAAGTGATTTTAGATCTGTTAATGGCATGAAGATTACAGCTACTTTCAACTCATGCTGTTTGATTTCCGTTAGCACACTTTATCATCAGACTGTACCAACAGAAGGTGCTGAAATCTCTGTCAGTAATTCCTCATAATTTTGGCTCATATGGAAATAAGAATGCATCTCCCAGGTGAAGCAGTATATCCATTTTCCCATTCATCCTGCTAAACATGGAATTAATTTTCAGATGGCCTAAATGTTGCACCACTTCAACTTAAATGCAATTATTTGCAAGTATGCTTGGCAAGTAGGTGTAGCAGACTTTCCTATTTGTTTCATTCCATGGAATGTATTTCATCTTCACCCGCTCGTATAAAAATACAATCTAACAATATATTTCCCATTCTCAAATTGACATTTCATTAATTTTCATAGGCATCTGAGCATATATTAAATGCTAACTTTGTGCATAGCGACTAGGATTTTTCAGAAGTAATTTTTTTTTATTTGTAGCTTTCCTCTATTAGAGCTTGTAATGTCATGGGGGTCTGTGCTGCTGCAATGTCTTTAATTGTGAAGCACTACTTTTCATATGTTGTAGTCTGCTGGTAGTACAGAACACATAAAATATGTTAACTCGTTGCCTTGGATCAAAACTTGCATTTCTGCCAAAAAATACAGATCATATCTTTAAATAAGTCAGGAACGAAATGGCAGGGGCATGGATTAGGGTCTCAGCACTCAAAAATGGAAGAAGAAAAACTCCTAGAAATGTACATACACAGACCTCAAGGAAAAGAGTCACAACATTTGTGGAAGGTACCTTGCAGGCAGCAGGGAGGAAAAGAGGATGAGGGAACAGAGGGAGATGCAGTGAACAGCACCAGGACAGAGGCCAGACAGCCCTGTGGGAATAGCAGATCTGAAGCTCCCGTGTTGGAGGTCTCTACTTGCTGCATGGAGTGCTGCTCCGGCCCGGCATGCACAGGCTGGTGTCACACCGTGTCCAAAAGGAGGATCTGCTGAAGTTACCAGTCGTGGCTGTTGAGGTGGCCCCAGCTGTGGGTCAGGTCCACCTGAGCAGCTCAGGTTAGCAGTTCTACCTTCCCTTGGCCATGGGAAAAGCTTCACAAGTGACTTGTAAAGCGGCAACATTTTCTGTTAGAAAGAATAAATTCCCTGCCAGCAGTAGATATTAGAAGGGATCAGGTGTTTCCTTGTACCATATCTCACTTTATCACCATTCACGTTCCCAGACTGGAAGCAAAGATTTGTGTAGGCACTGAGTGCATTTTGTGTGGCAATGTACTGGCCATACTCTGACGGTTTCCTCCTGGCTAGGAGGAACAACTGAAGCCATCCAGTAAAGATCACATTTGATGTAAAGGTGTGACATGATATTAGGAATCTACATAGGAGCCAGTAAGATGGAAGCCTTTTGTAGAAAATGACATATTTGTAGAAAGGCTTGAAAGTAAGCCAGGTGCATCCTATGTGAGGCAAGAAATGAGAAGAGGGGAAGCTGAACACACAGTGGAACAGGGACATTTTTCCCCCATATCTCCTTATTGCTCCACTGGGAATTGCATAATCTAACCAACACCATGGGTTTTGTTTTAAAAGCTGGCTCATCAAGAAAATGGATGTTTGAGAATCTGGGATTCTCCCCTATAATAGATCTTACATAAAAACTTAAACAACAAGCTCTGATATATTCCTGACATTCTCTATTAAAAATTGTAAATTAGATTTTCTAAAATTGGAAAGCAATGTTTTGTCAAAGATGCAATATAAGAATGACAGTTTTCCAAAGCTGATCTTATGTCACATACCTATTAAACTGAGGTGCTCTGCTCTATGAGGGATCCCTTTAGTACTTCCTATACCCATTAAATTGAGAGAAGAAAAAAATACAGTAAAACTCACACTTCAATCTCAGTATTTAATTGGAATATAGCACATTTTTGTGTATGTTTATTATCAGTCATTCAAAGCTTGTTTCTGTAAGAAATCAAGAATGAAAATACTTCGTGTTATACTGTGCATCAGAAATTCATTGACTTACTAATGATAAGCTCGTTATGAAACAGTCCTTATGGGAATGTCTCCAGCACGGATTTCCTAGAAGTAGACAGACTCAGAGACTAAAGGAAAAAGATATGTTTTTTCCCAAGATTTTCAAACTGAGATAGCATGCAGAACAAATGGTCAAAACATTCTGACACATTTGTAAAGTTCTAGAGGAATATCTACTTCACTTCTTTAAAAAAAGCCATGAATTGGTAAGTCGTTAATCTTCCCCTATTTTTTTCAAAGTCATCTCAAAAGAATAAAGAAGCTAGAGATTAACTGTAAAATAAATCTCTCTTTTTTTTTTTTTAAGGATAAGATAAATATTGTTAAGAGGATCAGCACCTGCATACCTGTATTGTTTGACTGCTGCCATTTACGACACATTATACAAAGAACTTTTGACCACCTATATTTTCAAGAACAGGAAAAGTAGTTAAGTAATGTAAAGATCCATAAATACATAGCCAGATAGTCTACCACTAAACACACGTATTTCTACTTAATGCACCTGAAAAGTAACCCTACCTCATTCAGTCAAGGAAATTTGCAGTACTTTTTTTTCCTTCTATTGAGATCAATAAGAGATATGAATACAAGCTAGCATATGCATTGCTAGAAGTTCTAGGTGAAATATCTTGAAATGGACATTTTTTCCCTATCTCATTTTTATTTTATTATAAGAATTATAAGAAACCTATCTAAGGCTAAACAAACCCTAAATAAAGCATTAACATTTTTTTCTTGTGTTTCTTAACCGAGTTGACCTACAGCTCTCCATAGGTAAGTCAATTGATGGAAAAGTCTTCCTTTTCACATCATAGAATCGTTAAGGTTGGAAAAGACCTCCAAGATCATCAAGTCCAACCTTTGACCAAACACCACCATGTCAACTAAACCATAGCATTAAGTGCCACACCCAGTTATTTCTTGAACAGTTCCAGGGATGGTGTCTCCACCACCTTCCTGGGAAGCATAAGGACATAAGGAATGCCATCACCTCAAAGCCACAGCCTTACACAATCACCCTTTGTGGACTGGCATATGGAAAGGAAGATGCAAAATTGTGCTCTAACATCCTTAGGCTGCAGGTTTCTGGGGATCAGTTTTGTTCTTGGGACAGTAAAATGTACATACAAAGATCCTTCCCATGCTTAAGGAACTTTGAACATATGCATGTAAACCTGCAATGCTTGGCCAGTCTCCTGCAATACAAACCAAAATGGGTCAGCATAAACCACAACAGGAAACAGCTGGGAAAAAAGGTGGACATGTGGATCCATCAGATGGACATATTCCTCCTGGAAAGGAGCATGAACATCCACTAGCGATAGATGTAATTTCTTATATCTTTTCAAAAGAAGCTCTCTTCTCACCCTGTCTTATCTAAATATAATTAAAAAAGGAAAAATCAGTAGGAACATAAATACAAGTTGCTGCTCTCATTTCTGTTGATAGGAAGAGAAAGTTACTTAATTTCCTTTTATTTTTTTTCCCCTTTACAAATCCTGATAGCTCACAAACTTGGAGAAGAAGTGAAAACTGGTTTACTGTGAAGATAAAATATGGTCCGTGTACTGCACTACCTCCTACACAATGATGACAGGAACAAGACAAAGCTGCAAATCTATTCCCAAGGCAATGTGGATTCTGAGTAAGCACAGGTCGGAATTAAAAGAATTCATAATAGGAAGCTGTAAGATACATATGGCTTAAACTATAGCTCTTGATAAAGACGCTGCCAATACAAAAGCTTTTAATGACAATGCATTGTCTGAAATCCTTGCAATACTTGACATTGAATTTAAATCTCAGCAAATACATTAAGGATGATAGTGTACTAGCCAGAAAAATCAAACTGTTCCTTCTCAGCTCTTGATGAATCATGTGAATGATGCAGTAGAACAGATAGTGCACTAATGGTCAATACTTTATGGAAGGCTGCCTTGAGATAACAACTGTACTCCATAATGTGTGTATCACTGTTCAGAAGATTCTGGGGGAAAGCAAAGAATCTCCAAAAAAACAATCCCCAAACTTTACAGTGGGTCCAAGCAGATATTTATAACTTCATTCCCAAACAAATGCAGAAATCAAAAAAGGAAAAATAAAAGTAAAAAATAATTACACACCTAAGGGAAAATGCAGGTCAAAATCCAGGGAGATGAGGGTGCAAATAGACTCACATAATGAGCGTAATAAATGACAATGAGGTTAGAGCAGTTATGCCTGAATATAGCAGATTTATCAAAGTAATACCTAAAATATTAAAGGCAATGTAATATTAACAATTCTATATAGTTTAATAGGGGACATTAACACATAATGTTATAGACTGCATGGATGTTCACTTACTGCTGAGATTTAGCTCCATCTACTTTGAGTTACTCTTGTATATCTGAGCAATAAGGGTTTTTTTAAACACAATGTGAAATTTTACCTTATCACATTCAAGAATATTTTGTGGAGGTTTCTGCTAATCAACTTGGATTAGCTGCTGCCTACCAGGGTGAGAATATTTCAAATTGCATTCATTGTTTCTATAATTATTTTGAGTTACTTCTAATCAGGATTTAAGGACCATCCCTATACTCTCATTTCGAATTACCAATTGAGGTTTGAAGAACTTTAAGCTGACTCAAGTAGCTTTGATGTATGCAGCTCATGACTCATCCATGACAGCCCACCAATTATCCCATTGCAGCAAGGGAAGAGAAACCAACCTCTCTTTTTAAAGAGAAACTAGTCATATAAAATACAACACTTTCAAAATGGCAATATCTTGAAATCTGCATTATATAAGATCATGTATTTGGAACAACAAATAATTTCAACTATATCTGCAAGTCAATGCATCTCATAAAGACAACTTTTCATTAATGAGAAAAGTTCTACTGATTAAGAAAGATCTCTTTAGCCAAATTTCCAAGAGAGGCTGCTGACAGAATTAGTCTTAAATTAAAGCTCTCCAGGAGATGCCTGCTATGGACATTGAGTTTGGAAGCTATGAGACTCTGAAAGTTACATATTTCCTGAGGGAAATCTTAGGCCATGGGTAAGTGTAGATAGAAGATGACTGTTTTCGAAATGCGACGTATTTCCCTCATATCTGGCTGCAAGGAGCTGGAGCCTGTCAGGCATGCCAGAGGATTTGGTGCAGGGAGCCAAGGTCTGAGGGGAGGCAGGGGGAGGGCACAGCTTTGACTCCAGTGGCCCCTCCACGGCCACTGCCAGTCCAAAGATCCCAGGCTCTTTGCCCAGACACTGCGTGCCACTTTCTCAGTGCTGGCAGAGGTATCTTGTCTATCTAGGCACAGCATGAACACAGCACTTTTCCCACCAATCTGAAGGTCAAGATGTTTAAAAGTGACCCCAGTTTATTTTAAAGCAACATTTTGTACACAAGTCGGCTAATAAATTTCAAAAATGTTATTCGTTTTTCCATTCTCCAAATATACTTTTAAAGTTATGCATTCTCTCAGACAATGATTAATCCAACAAGAAGTTCTGGAGTTTGGAGACAAACATGATAAAATCTGTGGAACTGACTCGAAGCCATTACAAAAATGGAGTGATCTTGACTTTTCTCTCACCTCATTATATAACAAACTGAATTAGAAAGTCCATATAAAGAAGACAGAATTGTTCCAAGACTTGTCTCCTTGCCTGTGAGTGATTAATATGTAAAGTCAGATTAAAAACTTTTTTTTTCTGGCAGGTGAAAACAGAGATACCAAGACCAAATTCGTCTCCAGTGACAACTCATTACACTCAGCAGACTTACACTAGGACAGCTTTTAACATTGTTTCAAAAAGACGACATAGCAGAAATCTCCCTGCTTTTCAATGAATAAATATTGAGCAGGTATTTGTCTTCATTTACCTAGATTGCTTTAAAGGAAGTAATTTGAAAAGCTATGAGACAATTTCTGTTCATTCAAACAAAGCAGGCTTTTCTCCTTGCACAGCTGTGCCTTCTAAGCTAGGAAATTAATCAGCTATGTGCTGCTAAAGATAAAGTAGTATGTTTTTAACTAATTATGCTGAACGGTCCAGCAAAGTGTCTCTGAATCAGAGTGTAAAGCACTATCCCATTTAATATGGTAATGAACAGAAGTATCATTTACTGTGACTTGCTGCAGGAAGCCACTCTCGTTTGCAGGGCATAAGACTGGAGATCAGGACAGCCAGCTTATTTTTTGAGTTCTTTGAAGAAACTCCTCACACATTCTGACTGGATAAAACTGCCTGCTTGAGCTGTTACAAAGCTTAACTAATAAGAACCTTACCTTCATAACTCAGTATTCTTGAGCAAACACAAAAAATATTTTAAAATGTGGTTTGGGTGTTTACCACTGCTCTAAAATTAAAAATTCTTGACTATTACTGTGACTGTGAGATATGTAGTTCCCCATTGGTTTGGTTCAGTTTGTTTTTTTTAAGATGAAGGGAAGACAGATGTTCTAATGGTGACTTTCCTGGTGAAATTCCCAACCCAGTGTCTCAAATGGAGACACACCATGGAACCAACATACCTCCATTATTCCCAACAGCACCCAAAACAGAGGCTCTTTTCAGCCAGAACAGAAAATCGTCTTCACTAGTTCTATGCTCTCTTGTGTGGTGATCATGGGATTTTATCTTCTTCTTTAAGCAGACAATTCAATAGTGCAAAGAAATATTACGCCTACAAATCTTACTTTGCGTAAGCCACCCTTTGCCATCTAGACACTCTAATAATGCCCTAAGAAGCATGCAGTTTATGTTAACCTACAGTTAGGAATTAGTAAGGGAAAACTGTAGCATAAAACTGTAAAACTAGAAAACTATAACAAAACTGTACCACCTATGGCAGAGGGATTGGAATGAGATGATCTTTAAGGTCCCTTCCAACCCAAACTGGTCTATAATTCTATGATCCTGTAGCATATGACAATCCTACTCTCACTAGTTCACTTTCTGAAGAATTCTCCTTATTGACAGGTGGAGATTTAGGAGGGTTATGTTCACGAAGAACAGTTGACACTCCCATCCATTCATATCTGTTATGAAGCATAAAGTATTACTTCTAAATTCTTCCTTACACATGGATGCAATTAATAGGAAAAGTCTCGAGAGGTTATTAGAGCCTCTTTTTATAAACAGGTTCTTCTCTGATAGTATGAGCAGCCAAGGAAGGCACAGGTCTGAGGGGTGGCTGAGAAGGGACTTCTGCTGCATCCATCCCTAGTCTCAGAGTCTACACTGGTGTTCTTTTAATCCTTTTTCTTCGTTCAAGATGACTATTCACACAGATGGCTAACCACACAGATTACAAACCAAAATAAAAATGTAATGTGGCAAATGAGAATAATAAAGAGAGATTTTTTACTGTTTTTTTTTCATTTTAAAGAGTATTTTTCATGTTTTTAATATGCCAGAAGAGTTGAAATGTCAGAATTCCCCTAGTAAAGATGCAGTTATACAAGTGTTTATGCCATCTTAATAGACTAGCTCAGTGAAGCACAGAAAGAATGGTATAAAGAACCAACACATTTCTGCGCTGTGACTTTCACAACATGATTAAGAACATATATATATCCTGCCAGAATGGTTGCCTTCATAAAGCTTGCCAAGTCTGAAAACTACAGGGTGTCTAAAACCAAAAGCATTGCTATGTCCACTTTTGTGGTGGTGTCAGGATACAGTAGGTCATTTCAAGAGTCCCAACAATGAAGTGTGTGATGAAAATTCAACAGACCATGTGATTGTATATGTACCAGTCTTCTGGCATAGTCACTTTTCTTATTGCCACCACACTAGATTTAAAATTTTAAACTTATTTCTTTGTTAAGCTATGGGTAATTCCCCCTCACTTTTAACAATAGAGGCCAAAACTGTGTTCTTATTTATACGCAGATGCTCCATTGCCCTACTGGGAAAGTGGGGAAGGCAGCAAGCAAACTTATTTTCCTACTTAACTTCTAAAAATATTAAGCATTTTTGATGTTCATGTCATTATAAAGCAATAAAAAGGTGCCTCCTAGAACTAAAAAAGAGAAATGAAATATGAAACTGTTCCCAATTGTGTTAGTTGTAGAATATATGATTTTATTAGCAACTGCGTCAGGACCAGAGAGTCAATTTTGATAATTTTCAGTTCAGCCTGTAATTAGAAGCGGCAGTTTTCACTGTTGTTGTTGCTCGTGGTGGTTTGTTTACTTTTTTCCTGTCTGCTCTCACTTAGCTGAACAATTCCCCTTAGCAGCGAAATGAACCTGTCTGAGGTCATACCGTCTGCCAACTTCCTGAAGCTGAGATACAGCAAGATGGATTTAACTGCATGATGTTCTGTTCTGTTTCTTCTACCTTTCAGCGAAGTATCCCAGCTCAGAAGAACACTTTATTTCAATTAGGATTCTATACTAGGAACCTTGTTTAGAACCCTTCCAGCAGTGTTCCTTTTTGAAAGCAAGCTGTACCCCAAAGATAACTGGTTGCCATGTAGAAATCAAGGTTTTAAGATGATTTCTTATTTTTTCAAAATTCTGTGAGTGTGTGTGTATGTTTCACTTAGTTTCTAGTGCTGTGGCCAGAAAATGTGGGAGAACAACATAAATTATTGCATTTCTTTTTTTGAATAGATATTCCCCTTTTCAGTAATTTGAAAGAGAAAAATATCCCATTTTTTTATCATCCGTTATTTTTTCCCAGAGCTCTGCAAACTCTTAAATCTGAATATGATGCCCTTTATTACACCACACCAGACTCTAGAATTTGCTTTTGTGTACCACTTTCTTTGATGTCAGAATTTTAATGCCTTTCTATACCACTTACTAATCCTTGGTATGTGTATTTCATTGTTTTACTCCTTACTGTCACAATCAGACCCCTTTTAAGCACTGCCTAATATTTTTTCCTGCTCTTAAAACATGTATCTATGACATTAGCTAAACCTAAACATCTCTGAAGACCTGCCTAACTGCAGTCCTAAGACTTCTACCATCAACAACCTTCTCTTTTCAAGTTATAAACAGAGTCTCTTGAAAAATGCAGAAAGTGAACTACTCTAGAGAAACTTCCCCAGTCGCAAAGACAGTCTTATTATACAGGTATAAGGAACTGCCACAATTTGAATAATTGATCTGGGGAAAAGGCAATGTCCACATATATTAACTATCCCATGATGCTTTTGGGGGTGGTACATTTCTAATTTCAAAACATGGACTTATCATTAATCAAGTAATTAAACATCATAATTCATCTGTTTTCTCTGTCATGAATGAATAACATAATCCACACAAAACCAAAATGAGTCAAGGTAAAAAAAAAGAGAAATATAGAGCACATATATTACAGAAAAATAATATAGCTCCAGCTTTTCTGTACAAGTCCTAGCATAGTCCACCCTTCAGTGCCAAATCCTTCTGGATGATCAGCAGCAGAAATGTGGTGAAATTCTTTCCTTCTAAGCATTTTCTATTCTCTACATTGTTTCATTTCTCCCCCTACTCCAAATCTTAGAAATCTACATCAATATTCATCTGTATTTATTCATACAGGCTCTGCTAAGTGTTTCCATTTAATTAACTGGTTTGGTGTGTTTTAACACTGATTGACTCAAGTCCCAGGTTCCATTAATCTTCCCTGCTGACCATGACAAAACTCTCATAAATTTGCCCCACGCACACAAATAGCAGTTCATTTTTCAACTTCATTTCATGTTACTTGTGCAGCAGAAGCTTCTTGTTCCCTTGACCAAGGGCAGTACTTGCTAAACAACAAGGCAGCATTTAAGAAGAAAGCGACTACCTTGGGTTTTGTCAGATCAGGTAGCCTCCAAAACAACTTGATAGAGAGCAAAGCCTGAACTAGACTGCCAAACAGAATACAGTTTGGGAACAATTGCAGAAGTATGTTTCTTGCTTGCATAGATTTCTTTGTTATCAGCTGCAATACTAAAACAAGTTTGCAGAGGGTTTATAGACATTTTTCTTCTGTATTGCTGTTCAAGGCCACACAATACTTTCAAAGAGAGCTCTTAGAGAGCTTGTCAGCCGTATTCCCTGATAAATGTGATTTTGTAATAACATTACCAAATGGTGCCTGCAGACCTGAGGGGTATCACCCACGGTAAACACATTTTCTGCTGTTCCATTCAGAGGAAACTGATTCCTCCCTTCCCTTCCAGCCTTAGGAAGCTGGAGCAGACATATGTATTCATCTACATGGCAGAGAGAAGTTTGGAGGTAAAGGCCAGACAACTGTGTGTCTTGGGATGAAGGAACAGTGAAATCCACAAGGTAGCTTTTGGGAAAGACTGCAGAGACTTGGTAGAATAGCAAACTATTATTGCTTCATCAGCTTCAAATTGTAAAGCTGCTTTTGTGTAGGCAAAATTTATGCTGTCATAAGAAGACAGAACACAGAAGTGGAGATGTGGTTAGGACAACCAGACAATTAGATTCACGATCTGTCATTAGCCTAGCAGTAGATGCCTAGCCCTAATATGCAGGATATTTGTTATTTAACAGAGAAAAGGACACGAATAAATAGTGTATGCCTATTAAATGAAGTATAAGTGATCAAATTTCCAGCTTTACTTTTCTGCTCTAGTCACTGTCTTCCCCAGAATACCAAATCCTTCTAGATGATCATCAACAGGAGGTTTTGTGAAACTCTGTAATTAGCTAAGCAGAGGATGGTTAGTACTAACTTTATGCAGGATATTTCCTTTTTAATAATAGGATAAGAATAAACAGTCTATGGCCATTATATTAGATACTAGCTATCAACTTTCACTCTCTTCCTGGGAACTTCCACTCTCCTCACACCCTGTAAAAATCTAGACAGCTCTGGAGTAATTATCCTTTTGGGAAACTATCAGCTCATAGAGAGGCTGAATGAACAGTAGTGCCCAGGCTGACATTGAAGAGCATCTCTATTTTATTATACAAAATAAACTTTTTCTGACAGAATTAAAAAGGGAGAAAATAAATAGTTTTCTCTGGCATAGGAGGAATTTATCACTTAGTCAGAATGTTTAATTTTGGTGACAATAAAATCCCATCCAGTTTTTGGAAGTGATATGCTGTTAAACTTTGATAGTTAGATTTTATTCCATTTTACCTTTGGGGAAAATATGTGTAGGGTAGCTTTCAGAAAAAGTTAAAGAATGAAATTTAAATGCTTCAATAAAGCTACAAGCACCTGAAAACAGCATCAGAATGACAAGTGTTTTGTGAATCTTAAGAAGAGGAGGCACTACACGTTGCTGCAGTTTGGAAATACATTGTTTCCAAAACAGAAAATCAAAGAAATCATGTCAAAATTAACAATGCTAGTAGAAACTATTTTTTGCCAAGATTATCCCTTGCGACTTATTCAGATCATACAGCAACACCCTTTTCCTTCAAGCAAATCCAGGCTCATCAGGAGGTCTGAGGGTTGTTCATGTGCTAGCAGTCCTGCCAAGCAGATCAAAACCTGAATGTGTTGACTTTGCCAAGGATAAAAGGGTCCAGGCAGATATTACAGGGAGACTGAAACTGAAGGACTGTGTTGCACCTGAAGATGGAGAAAGACAGAGAGAGAGAATAAGAGGGAATGGAAAAGAAAGGAAGGGAATGGAAGAAAGTCTAATGACACATCATTATACAAATTGAGATGCTCTCAATGTCATTACTTAGCTCCAAAGACAATGATAGTCAGGGGCAAATTTTGAGAAGCCTGATTCTCTCTGACTAACCTGTTTTAGGGCACCCCTTCTGGAGACAGGCAATGAATGTTAGCCAAAGGATGATCGTGCTGTGTGGGAATGTTCATTGCCCTGGGAAGAAAATGCATTTGATTTCAGAAGCCAAACTGAAATTTCCCTGATCCTTTCTCCACATCAGCTAGAGTTTAGAAGTTAATCCTTAAGCTTTTTACTAAGTGTTACCTTGCCTACACAGATAAAGTGTTACTCCACTCCCACTGATACAGACATTTTATTAAAGACTGGATGCTTTTCTTTTTACTGGGCAGATAGTACCTCCATAATCCCTAGTACCATCTGTATTGTACATAGTTGCACTGATGGTAGCAGAGCTGACTGACTGACTCTCTGCATCATGTGCCTTTTGATCACACAACACAGGAACTTCAAATGTGATGATGGGAGAAAGGGAGAGAGACACTGTCCAAATGAAAATTAATTTATCCTGTCCAAGTCCAGACTTTCCCTGAGGCAAAGCAGCAGTATAATACAGAGACAAGCTAACTCCCATTCCCAGAACCACAGAAAGCAAAAAAAAAAAAAAAAGCACTATGAAGTCATACAGTCATCTGACTTAGCACTATAGAACTGTCCTTTTTAGTATTTTGTATGCTGCAATTTTAACTTACACAACCACTGAAATAACCAATATTTCCTTTGGAGATTTATTCTATGAACTACTAGGTCATATTCTGAGGAAATAATGGGAGAATAATTGCAAAAGCTTGCCATCTGTCAGATTTTAAAAGTCATATATAAAAAAATTAAGTACAGAACTACATTAAAAGGTCATGAAGTCTAACACTCCAAAGTTTGGAAATGCAGAAATTAATGCTAGAGTACTCAACATCACTCACAGATACAAGATGATGTAATATATAATTAAACAAGTATATAGTTTGGGATTTTTTCCCCCTACTTCACTTAATGAGCTGACTGTGATTATTTTTCCTTCTCATTTTTCAGGTTTTGGATTTAGGAACTACACCTAAACTAAACTCTTCTGAAGTTTAAATTCCTCAAAGGTTCTTTTCTTGTGCTCTTCACAATACCATTTGGATGTTTCACTCACAGTGTGCTCAGGGCAACTTTGGGAGCTGTCAGGAATGCTGTTAATTCCTTCTGACAGCCAAAGAAGCCAAGTGTGGAGCGTTCCCAATGTTTGGGTGCTCAGTCTGAAACTCCAGAGACCAAATGTTCAAGGTATTCAGACTTACACACTACCATATCCACTCCAAGTGTAGCTACTACTGCAACAATTACAGTGGAGTATGCATGGTTCCCCTGAAATACAAAGCACATGTCCCAGGTCAGGCTCTGGAAGCCAAGGGATGAAAGCACTGAGTATCAGTACAAAGCACTGGTTAAACACTGGATAGACCAACATCCCAGACTCCGTAGACTGGCCCCAGTTCATTTATAGGGTTCTATAGCCTCATGTTCCCTGCACAATATTTAAAAGCAAAACTCACAAATTTGTTGATTCACAAATCCTCAGTAGAACCTATTTCCCATTGCATGAAATAAACACATATTTGTTGAACTAGAGAAAGAGAAAAAACTTCAGACTTAACAGATGGGCATTCATGGACATACAGTTGTGGGTAATAGGTGCAAAGCCAAGAGACCTTAGGTCTGATAGTACTTCACTCAGATGTTTTAAGTATTTTAGTCAGAATGGAGGAAATTCAGCAGGTATCAATGAGTTTTTCAGCAATTGAATATCATTCATCAAAGTCAGTACGGTACAGTGCCTGGTTTAATAATTTAAGCTAACTTCCCCAAACCTAAGGGCATATTCTAGAGACTGCAGTTCTGGAAAAGTGGTGGTGGCAGTGCCTTTGCTGGCATGTTGTGCAAAGCTTAATCTAATAGGTAGGCTCTGAAACAGCTGCCTAATAAGACAGGCAAAAGAATGGCAGTTTGTGAATCTTCACAACATTTAGACGTAAGATAGATAGCACTGTCAAGATTTATGAAACTCAGAATATGAGAATTACTGCCATAGGCATAGGTGTCTGGGGACTAAGGGTGAAGTCCACCATCAAGGTGTAGAGAAGAGGCTAAGTTCAACATGGTATTCAGTTTTACGCTAGTCTGTCCCACCACAGCTAGACCTACTGGACAGTACTCTCTATATGGTTTATTGTAAGCAGGAAATTTTTGTGTATGTCATTGTGGTGTTCCATGTTTTCTTGGAATCAAATTCTCTTAACAATCCCAACTGCATATGTGAGAGCTCTCATCCAGGTCAGAACTGGACCAAATTTTTGACTTCCCATGTAGATATGATAATTTTTGGCCTCAGAACTGGTACTGTCTATCACATGCAGCAAAAGCAGTGTCTATGAAACAGATAACAGGGTGGAACACTGAGAGTGTTCATATCCTCTAATACATTGTAGCACATGAGCTTTAATTTAACCCTAATGTGCAACTGGGGTCAGAGGTCTTGGTAGGAATTGAGCCCTTCCTGGGTCTTTGATTAGGTGCAATGATATCTAAAGGAAATCATACTGCTATATACTCATTATTATCTTGTTTAAATAGAGAAAACTGTCATGGGTAGCATATGTTGCAAATTCATGGACACCTGGCCTGTATTGGAAATAATAATACCCAGGATCTTGGGTCCAGTGCCAGGCTCTACAGAAGAGCGCGCTTTACTGCAAACGGACTTTGATGCTTTGTTCCCCACCTTCTCCAGTGCTGATTTGATGTGCCCGTGCTCCTCAGCCTGCTTCTGCCCTTCTCCTGGTTGCTCCTAAGGCATAGCTCATCACTTAATTAGTCCCAGAAGTACTCTAATTTCTCATCCTACTCCTAGTCCTTTTGCATAACCAACCCACCTCTATTTGTTTGCACTGCTGCTCACTGCCACACTGCTTTCTCTCTCACCCAGAAGTCTTACTAACTAGTCTCATTTTCTCTTTCTCGTAGCTTGAATTATTTTCCTTGTTTTCTACCCTGGGTATCCAGTTGTCTTCTAAACTCTGTATCTGTTTCAGTTATCTCCTTCAGCTTCACTCCCCACTATCACTGCCTAAGAGGCTGCTGCTCCCCTGCTGACACTGAAGCTTCTTTTCAGACCCATTTCTCCTTTTTTGCAATTTAAGATCACTCTCCTAAATGACTCTCCAAGCTGCTTGGGGGATTAAGCACATTGCCTGCTCTCAGGTGTTCCCAGTCTTGCCTGGAAACATTTAAATGTCTCTGACAAAAGCTCCATTCCAAACTCCCAAGTTCGCTTCCCAGTCTGACTCACTAGGTTTCTCACTCTGTTTGCCACCCACCTTTCCAGTGACTCTGTCTCAGCTCTGCCTTGTCCCCTATGCATATGATCTGATTAACTTAGTCTTTAAAACTGCTCGCTCAAGGGTCAGGAAGAGAACTGGAGAAACCCACAACCCAACCAGTGGGAAGGGTGTGGACCGTGAATAGTCACAGCAGCCCAGAGCTACAAGGTCAGCAAGAAATCCCCCTCCACTCCACATTCAGAGAAAATGGCACTTTCAGGGCATTTATACTCTGGAATTTCAAGATCTATGAGCTGTCTTACCAGTGTGTGTGGGTTTTCATATATAAAGAAGTTGCTCCTCACTAAATGACAAATCTGATTCCAAGCCAAGAACTGCTGGAGTTTCTAAGCAAAAAGGTAGTTCTGAGAATGTATATTCCCTCCAAAATCCCTCTATCCTGATCTCCGTTTTTTAAAAATCCCAGAAGTTCATGGTTTATAAAACCCTTGAACATTCTTAACATTTTACCAAATTCATCTACAATAGAAGAAAATAAGTTACAGGGGGAAAAAAATTTAACAATCTGCTATTGCTTCCCACAAAGAGCAATTATCCAAGGATTAGAACTGAGAGATCAAACTAGAGAAATGGACATAAGAAAAACCTCTCTTAACATGGTTCAGGACTAACCTCTTACCAGTTCAATGGACCAGCTGGCAGGTTCAGAGTATGATGGGAATATCAAAACAATGAAAACCAATCCAAAGTACGAACACTGGAAAAGTAAAAATCAAGTAGTTGTCTTTAATTTTTTTTATCCCATTCATATAAGTTTAGCACACAATAGTAAATATGAACGTTCTAGTTGAATAGAATGAACTGTGTGCAGAAGGCTGTATGTGTGATTTCTTACATCCACGGACATGTTTATCTAGCATTTTTTCTGCCTCTGTAGGGTATATGCCAGCCTATTTAAAAACAGTAATTTTGGTGGTTTCCCCTGTAACAGTTGGGGTTTTTTTCAGGAGTTTTAATTAAATGTAATAAGAAAAATAAAAATTGGGTTAAGTGGCATGCTGTGAGAGTAAAGCTACCCAGTAGTCAAAGATAAATAATAATGTAAGACCAAAAATGCTAATGATACTATGACTGTAGTGATCAGCTGATTAGCCATTTAATTTCTCATTTGAAATCAAATTTGCATACCTAACTTATCAATTCTGATGTGACAGTAACATTAAAATTAAATATGTGTCTTGGTATTTCAGTAAATGACAGCCATTGGTTAAATAGCAATAATGCTAGCCTTTGGGACAAACATGTAGAGCACATTGCCTAATTCATTTCATTTTCAAATGAACAAAGCCTGACTCTGAATGCTCTGCTTACCCAAAAATATGCCTGGGAGGGTTTGGTGTTAACTTTGGTGTCTAAAAAAATAAGCCCCATTAATAATGTCAAAACCAGCCTCTGAAGCAGAAGGGTACTGTTCAGAGAGCACAGCAGCTCCCCAGAGAGACAGGTGTTTCGGATGTGGTTTGTGCAGAGCTGCTCACCAGATATGTTAGGCCTCCATGAAACAGTCTTTCTAGCAACTAATACCTTGTAGTACACCCCCAAGAAGGAAATATGAAGTTTCTAAGGCCTTTAAATGAGAAAAAACCCAAACCAGCTTCCCTGACAATTAATGGCTTATGCAATATTTAATTATTTATGTTCAAAAAAATTACCATCATAGATCATACATCCATGAAATTTATGATAGTATCCACTTTATTACTGAAGCTGTTGAGTGATTTTAGGGACATCAATAGTAAAATTTTCTGAAAAAATAAAGATATCTCTTCTGATGCATTTTTTAGTACTACTGAGTAATGCATTGTTGATTAGGAATATGTGTCTGACATAACCATACTTTATAACAACTTTTTCGTTATAGATTCCTATTTATAAAACCAGGAAACAGAGAGACATTGCAATCCATCATGGATGGATTATCACTGTTTTTAAAAATTGCTGAAAAATAATGACAAGTAAAAAATCTTATTTTCCTTTTTGACCAAGTGAGCAATATTATACTTCCCCACATACAGTTTACCTTTTCTTAAATTTTCTGATTGTGAAAAAGATACTTGCCTGGAATGTTATTTCACAGAGGACAGAGAAAAGAAACAGAATAACCTGGCAGATTAGAACTCTATCTGTTACTACACATTTGAAATGATGGAAACAGCCTAAGGAGATGTAGAAATAGACCATAATGCAAGCTCTCTGGCAAAACCTGCATGCAGAAATCACATAACTATAAAGATTGTCATATAGGGCTGTGGCTTATAATGTGATTATCTTTGCTAACACCATGTGTATATGTATATATCTATCTATATCTATATCTATATCTATATCTATATCTATATCTATCTATATCTTTATCTATATCAATATATATCATCTATATCTATATCCATATCCACATCTACATCTATATCTATATCTGTAGTGCCCAGGTATATGCAAGGATGCCCTGTGAAGTTTAAGGCTTGTAGTTACTTCTGCTGCTACTTATTGTGGTTTTTGTGTCCCATCAGCACTGCAATATGTTGTGTGTCGATCTGTGAAAGCTATAGGAGATCACTGCCTACGTAAATGAGAACATAAATGGGAATATTTCTGGACTTAAAAAAGGCACTGAAATGCTGCATTAGTTTGGACTTTATTCCTTACTGTGTTTCACATACCTGTTTTCCCAGAATTTGCAGGCTTTCAGAATAGAGCGGTTTCTGTGTTGCCAGAAGCAGCCTGCAGTTTCAGAGACAAGGTTTGTTATAAACTTGTTTCCTTTCATTTCTTAAGTTCTTAAAAAACCACAACTTCTCTGTCAGACGTTACCATGCCATAAAAATGAGTCTGGTCGATGTGGGCATTAGAGTGCTTCAATTCTTCTAACACATATTTTTCTCAAAATTGTGTATATACATTCCATTTGCAGTAAAAGAAAAAACCTGGCTTTGCACAGGCTTGGCAGATTAAAGGAAACATTTCAAAACAGAAAGGCTGTCCCAAGGTGTGCAGAGTACCCTGCATTCTGGGCTCTGCACCAGCCTTCTGTTAATAGCAGACCTCTGCTTTTGGCAGCAGTTAGGAGGATAATTTCATAAAGAAAAGTGCTGTCAGAAAACTGTAAGACTAATATGTTTTGAACTAGGTGTTGCTCTTGGAGAATATTACACAGGACACAGCTTGATCTTCTTGACTCCCCCTCTGAAAAAAGTGCTGTGGAAAGAATTCATACTCTGACCATCAGCTCCTCACCTAACAGCCCTGAAGGGCATCAATTAGCAAATCTGAAGATTATAGTGACAGAGTGAATGTTGATGGCACGTATTTAATGAGAAAAGAGAGTTAAATTTGACAGCCAGTCTGTCATTTCATTGAAGAATAAAGGAAAATCATGTGCTTTGTTTTCCATGAATATTCAAATTTTGGAAGTTTGTGGCCACTGGACCTTTTGTTTATCCAAAACTCAGTGAGTGCATTCAAACCCTTGACAACCAGATAACGAGCCTCAGTTTCCAATTTCTAGTGGATTAATAAGCAACCAACTTGTCACCACCTCTTAAAAGAGCTACAGTTACTTCTGTGCCACCACTCCAAACCTAAGCCACCATTCACTTCATTCCTCTTCTCTCCAGCAGCCCTAATAGCACTTCTAAACAGACAAGGCAGCATGAGTGACAACAGCCCTGAAGCAACTTTAATGTGTTTCACAGACACAGGCTGGCATTTGTTACCTGAGGTTCAGGGATATGCTTGTATCTTAATCCCTCTTCCTTTTACTTCAAATTTGCTTTAAGCACTGTTCTCCTATCCCAGAAAGTCAAGCTCAAACTGCAAGCTCTTAGTTACTGCCTGGAGTAGGAGCTAGCCAAAAGCAGCACAGAAGGAAGAGCTCAGTCTGAGGATAATTTGCCACAAGTCTATATTCAATTGATTTTTCCTACTCCCAGTATTTTTTAACTAAATTTTGCTATATAGATCTGCTACTTTAAATAAAGAGGCCTTGATGAGTTTGAAAACAAAGCCTGAGATAATGCTACCCAAGGAAACTTGTATTTCTTTCAATGACAGAAAAATTACACCTTCATATTTGTTAGTAATACCAGGTAACATCACCATTCCCAGTCAATGTCATCAGATGATGTGCAGAGAGATAGACATAACTGTTAATGAATTCTCACATCAGAGATAGAAACCAGCATCCAGAACATGACTGATTTCTTTAAGGTACTGTAATGAATCAATGTCAGTGCTTCTGTTATGTTTCTGGATCCCTGGTAGCCAGGCTCAGAACTGAGAAACAGAGGCAGACTGTAATCATTACTTTTTATTCCACAGCAAGATCAGAAGTGCTGCAGTAAACCTGGGTGGAAGGACAGAACAGTTTCTTGGTATATTAATTGAGAAACAGAGAACACGTACATCCTTTCATAATGCCCAGGATCTTCACACGTCCTAGGACAGCCATATTTGTAACAGTTAAGCTGCTCATCAAAGTCATAGCATTATTCAACCTCCCATTGGTTTAGTTATTGATTTTATATCTTCATTCAGCAGCAGGGAGGGTAATAATTTCTTTCTTGATTATTGACTTTTTACCCACATATCTCTATGACCACATAATTTGTGTGTTCGTATTTCCTCTTCTAACCTTACTGACTTTTATTTTGATAGCATCCAGCAGGCTGCTCATGTTTTAATTTGTCCTGGGATTTTGGCAATTCTTGTCTGTCTTGTCTTGACACCTCTATTGCTGCTACCTCACTGATCAAGCTTCAGGATGGAGGGAGAGACTGCCTCAGACTCAGTGAAAGTGGTCAGGGTTGCATTTCTTAGGTGAGATTATGGTACTGACAGAAATGACTTGTAAAGTGATTTCCATGTTTTTTGCAATGTAACTACATCTGCTGCAGGCACACAGGAGAAGGAAGTAGCTCAGGAGATAATGCTGATGGATTAGTAGAATGAGAAACTTGTTCCAAAGGCAGCTTTGCTTCTGATCCTGTTTGTCTCACTTGAATGAAAAGAAGGTGGGAAAACATTATCCTTCATCACAGGTGGGCAAATCACACACTAGGGCTGGGGGTTGTAATAAACTGGTCCCTAATCAAATTTCACTATAATTCCCTTATCATTATCGGTGTGCTTCTCAGTTTCTGTTTCTTCATTTGGCCTAATCCATTTTATTTTTGGGTTTT
This sequence comes from Campylorhamphus procurvoides, assembly GCA_013396655.1. Taxonomy (NCBI): domain Eukaryota; kingdom Metazoa; phylum Chordata; class Aves; order Passeriformes; family Dendrocolaptidae; genus Campylorhamphus; species Campylorhamphus procurvoides. The sequence continues at coordinate 2,393,231 of WBMV01000702.1, read as the reverse complement.
CTCCTAGTTCCGTTGAAGCTCCTCTAATTTTCAGCCTTTCTTATGGATTATTGTGTTTTGGGGGAAAAAAGAAAACCAAACCAGTCCAAACCCCCAAAACACTACTTGACGCAGACTTAATAATTCAGTGTTGCATTTGCAAGGACTATTTAAGTGCATTTTTTGCATAAATCTCTGGAATAGCCTATTGAGGAGACAGGAAACATTCTTAGAGTTTGCAAAACAATTTGATTTTAAGGAATTACCGGGACTTTGCAGATTTTAGGGAATTAATTGTAACCTGCTAATGGCAGATTTATACAGAATAAGGTAGGCTGAATGTCACCACAGCTAGATAACTCCATCTCCTCTATGCCAAACCCTTTACTGTCTTTCCTAGCATACATTACCCTACCTACTTCAAATGGCATCCCAATAAACTGATAAAAATATAATTACTTGGAGAATGCTGAGAGATGTAAACTACCAAGACAACAGCACATGACTTGCAGTCAGGCTTCAAAAAAGGGAACAACTATGATTGCTGGTTTGAAAACTATTGTTTAGGTCTTTTGATTTTCTAACTATAGGACATATATGAAACCCTACTGCATAAAGACCATGAACTCTCAGTGACCAAACTATTGCCTTTTAGAATTGGAGGAAGATATTTTCTTACTCTCTACTAGAGTCTCATTTGTGGAAGCTAAAAGTCTAGATCGCAGTTTTGTGAACACATTGCTGTAGGCCCCTGAAATCATCACAGTAAGTAAAGCAGAACTTTATCTTCAGGAGAAACTCAGAGACATGGGTCAAAGTTAGCATATTTCCTCCTGCACACATCTGTTTGCTTTATGTGAAGAACTGGTTAATATACAATGAAACTGACAAGCTTTTAAGAAATTGGAATTTTTAATTTTTTTTTGCTGTTTTGCTTTAACTTCTAAGCAACCTCATACAGAGAAGTGAAACTTTATGATAAAGCACCTACAATAAAGCATAGACAGCATGCATCACTCCGCTTGACTATTTCCTTGAAAATAAAATCAATTTTCTTTTCTGTTAAAAAAAATAATGAGTTGCTTTTATTCCCTGGACTGACTGAGATACCAAAGGTTCCAGTTTAATTTACTTATTTATCAGGGCCACAGTATGTATGTTCAAAGAGGAAATTAACATGTCACTTACTGAACAAGATAATATTCACTAGATGTGTGGGTATGTTTTGTATTCTTCTCAGTTCTTGGCTTTTCCACCTCTATTCTCAGACCTTTATACCAAGAGAGAAACATAAAAACTTATCCGCAAACATACCTTTGTAGCTCTCATTTCCCATAAAAATCAACAACTTGTAACAAGTGACAAGAGCTGGCAATATTTGCATGACCCATGCCCTCAATTAACACCATTTCAGTGGCATCCATGTCAGAATGGATTTCTTCCTGTGTTTCTCTTAACCACATCCAGAGTCACAAACTTGGGATGCAGAAAGTCATGTAATGCTACGCCACAGCTTTCATTTGGTCTTTCAGTGACACTCTCCAAAAATCTCTATTAGCATTTTGTGTTTGTTATCACTTGTAGCAGCATCATCCAAGAGGCAGAAGGAAGTTCTTAAGATCGCAGTTTAGGAACAACTAAATCCTGGGAGAGAAGGTTCCTGATTTTGTTCTGTCATTGTTCACAGTTTGGAAAAATAGCTTTTCCACAACCCAGCCTGCTGCTGCTGCTTGTGCCCTCTGTGTAGATATTCCCCATCCTGACACTGAAGCCAAAGGGCCAAAGATGAGCAGCTCAGTGCCTGCATTGCAGGAAGCTCCTGGTGGGCCAAAAGTTTTCAAGATGCACCAGATACAAAACTAAAGACCACTGAGACACTTCCAACTGCAACTACCTCTAAAACAATGTTCTTCATATGTTTTCCTAAAAACATTTTTTTTAAAAGGCTCGCTCTGTTTGAAAACTTTATGGCTCTGTGGCTGTTTTCAAGTAGACAGTTGATTACTTTGAATGAAATTTAAATTATCTTCTTTGTATTAATGCCCAGAAATAATTAGCAAAAGCATCTTTAGAGTGTGACCTCACCTGTGGAATGGTTTTGCTGGCTTGGTGATTGCTGTTCTCAATAGACATTTTCTCAATTTTCTCTTAAGACAGCCTTTGCTGCAGAGGTCATGTGCTGATCCACACAGATGAGGGAACAGAATTATGTTCTGTCTTATTCCCAAGGACCTCTGAAACGTTTTCAGGATAAACTGGCAATTAATTTGTTGAACAGAAATTCATTAAGTGTTAAAATTGCAAACATGCAGCTGAGTATTAACAGTACATGAATCATATTTTTCTAGTTTATGCAACAAAATAAATTTCCAGTTGAACTCAGGACGAGTCACACTGCCTAAGGGAGCAATTTCTTAACTCAGGGGACTGACGCAGATTCCTTTATAACCAATATACCCCCAAGAGGGCAAAACACAGAATGAAGTTGAGCTAAAATGTTGATTAAATTGAGAGTTCTGGATTATTTAGTGGAGGAATTATTACGTATGTGGTCACCTGTCCTCCTAATGCAGATGTCTAAGTGAGAAACCAAAAACTAGTATGACTGCACACAAACTACACAGTCAGCTGGGATAAATACCTGTGCACATATGGGCATGGCCTGGCATGAGATTACACTATTTCCTCCAAATTTCAAGGAGCAGCAAGAATTCACTGTATGCTGTTATGATCATGGCTTTCCCAGGTTTAGACCCTTCTGTCAGGGCAAACCAGTTCCATGACACCTTGCCCTTCACAGAGAAAACACACTTCCCTGGATGGTGTCTTACCTGCACAGCGGCAATGAATGCCATTTCTTGAAAAGGCAAGAGCAAGAGTCCAGCCAGGCCCACCTCACACCTTGAAAAAATCACACCACCTGTCTTTTCCAAACATGTGAAACAAAAACTTCACAATTGAAATCAACATGGATTTACCAGGCAAAATAGTGTTCAGCAGACCCAAGTTCCTCCTACAACAAAATGACAAGGTGAAGCCTGCGGATGTCACGTACCTCAGTTTTAAGAAAACTTTTTACTCCACACCCTGCCACATTTTCATCTGGCTGCTGAGGAAAGGCAGACTGGAAGATGTGATGGTTAGATGGACTAAAAATTGGCTGTACTTCAGGCCTTAAAGTGTGGCAATGAATAGGTTAGCATCTGCTTGGTGGCCAGGAGTGAGCAGAGTACTCTAAGGACTGAACTCTTTCGCACTCTTTATTGTTTTAATCAATGACCAAGGTGATGACTTAGGATGAGCCATATGCAAATTTATAAATGATGCTAAATTAGAGGGAGTTACATACACAATGAGTATCATAACTTGAATTCACAGGGACTTTGATGAACTTGAGAACGGGTACAACAGAAAACTTCATGATGTCCAACAAGGAGAAAAACAAACTTATCTTGGGACAGTGTAAGATCATACGTGATTAAAGAATTAGTAGTGGTCCTGCTGAAGAGTAATGATGGATTCTAGCTTGAATACCGCCTCACTGTGAATAAGGTAAACTGAAGACCGGGTTGTGTTAAGAGAAATTGCCCAAAAGATATGGGGAAATGGTTATTCCCATTCTGCCTGGAACTCAGGAGGCTGCATGTGAAAAGTTGAACCAAGTTTTGGACCACCTACTATGCCACAAGGAAACATTGAGAGATCCTACGTCTGCTGAAGATCTAATAACAGGCAGCAGCTACTTGAAGGGCAGTTGAGAAAAAAGGACTTAAGGAAACACTTTACCTGTTAAAGAGGAGAACCTTTGCAGTGCACTCCTGTGTCAACCTGTGCAGGTAAACTCTGAAACCTCCATTTTTGGAGGTTTTCAAAATGCAGTTGCACACCGTCACAGCTGAACTGACCTAGTGTTAGCTGCAGTCCTGTCTTTTTGGGGGTAGAAGTTGAACAAAATGACTTCCGAAAGCCTTTTTGAAATTCTTCTGTGATGAGTAGTTTTACCCTCCATTATCCTACACTGCATAGGGATTTCTGCATCTACATCAGGAATCCTGACTGGTCCACAGAATTTGAAGATTAGTAGCTTAGAAAATACCTTTTTCATGGTTGTCTGGAAATCCAAAGCTATGTCTTCTTTGCATGCAGAATGTATATTCTACCAAGACCTGACTTCTGCAGTGAAAGCTTTATAAACTGGAGCTGTCCATACAAATTTGTATGCAAATTAAGATTACACAGACAACCTAATTACTGGAACATCCTGTATTTCAGAAGTTTGGTCTTTCAATTGAAGTACAGTGTATCTTTCCATAGCAAACTCTTCTTTTCCTCAGGAGTGTTTGGACTACAGACCTCCAGAAGAGACATCTTGTAGCATACTTGCTCATAAGCAGATGTTAAAGGAGAAGTCTGTTGCTCCAAGGGGTGGTGCAGAAGTGCAATAAATAGTCATTTTGGGCTTCTCCCACTCTTAACACCCACACATGGAGAAGAAGTGAGGAATGTGGAAACTCCCCATCATGACTTTCATCATCTTCTCACCACAGGAGTGAGGCTGGTCCCAACTGCAATTCCACAGAGCTCTGTATGCTTTTCTCCACCGAGCAGATACGGGGGCGGTGAGGGGTAACCCAGACAAAAAGAGACAGTGGCACTGCTGACTTATTTTGAGTTCAGAGATATTGTAGGACACAGTAGGCGATGTAACTGGTGCTAGAGATGCTGACGAAGCAAGTGAGCAAGCCTCTGTAGAATATTTCTAGATAGTCATTAATTTTAACACACTGCAGAATCTCCCCAATCAACACACATTGCTGAAGGCAATTAGTTATTATAAATAATTCTCATATCAGTCAAAACTGAATGCAATTTCACTATTCAAGAATAGAACATATTCCTACATAAGGATTTCCTACTTACAAGTTCTAAAAGCCCCTGTGAAGGAAAAAAATCCTTAAACAGGGCCAAAAATTCCTTTCCTGATCCAGGTTGTAAATTGATAAAGGAAAACAACATATGTGACAGAGAAATGTCTTACTCTTACAAGGCTTTATTTTTAAGACAAGAATTTGAAGATTTTTGAATTAGATGCACTGTTCCCTTCTTGTGTTAATGCCAGAAAAATTGCAGAATTTGGCACAAAACTAACAGAAATATACTCAAAGTATGCTTTAATTATTGTACCACCTTGAAAGCTGTATGTCTAAGCCACCCTTTTAGCTCTTTAGACCCCCACCTAAGAAGTAGGAAATGAACTACCTCCATGTTCACGGGTGTTCACCCAGGGCCTGTGCAACTTGTCTCATATGATGTCTCTCAGTATTGCAGAGCCCATCTTAAAAACACTTATTCAGGCTGCAAACTAAAGCACAAAAAAAGTTAGAGGAAAATAGCACTGATAATTTAACTAGAGAGTCTGTCAGGCTATGTGTGCAAGCAGTAAAGGCACAGGGAGAGGTAAGGGGTTTGAAAGGCCACAGGTATTAACCCAGTGTGCCTCTCTCTTTCATTCTTTCTTCTCCCAGGCCCCACAATTCCATGTCTACCTCTAGACTGCTGATCACATCTCCTGTTCTCTCCCCCCGACCACCATCTTTTTTAATCTCTGCCTGTGTCATGTAGTAGAGAACATATGTTTAAACTACTGATAACTGTAGATGCGCTCATCTAAAGCCAATTTCTAGTTTCACTGGTTTGGGCTTACCCCACGGACTATGGCTGCAGGGCTGTGCAGGGTGGTAGCTGCATTCCTCATCATCAGCCAAGGCACCTGTTTCTCTCTTCCTCTGTCTGTTCTTCCATATGCCCTTGACAGTTCCTCAGATCTCAGTTTACCCCACTTTCCACCCCCACAGAGTCCTGCTTTATCTGATCGACAGGTACAGAAGTTTATTCCCTGTACTCAGATGAAGCTTTGTTGTTCCTTTGTCTACCCTGAGGATCTTGAAGGCCCCAGACCGCCCTTAGAATATTGCTGAGCTGGGGAAGGTACAGAATTTATCTCACACCCTCTGTGGTTGTAACTCCTAATCTGAATCCTCAGAGACTGGAAGATGACAAGCACAGGCATGGCTGGGATAACGGCTTTGTAAGGGGTAATTTCACAGTGTCACTGTTGCCAGTTATTTATACATGTTCAGTCCACACTGTTTGAGAACTAGTCTGAACTTTGAAATTCCCATCCCTCAAAACATTAGGCTTAAATGTATTTCATTACCCTAAGTAATAGGCAAGCTGAGGCTTGATTGTTATATCCTCCTCTCTTCAGTAAATCCTACAGAATGAATTACGAATCTTTTCTCCTGAACAAAGCTGTTGTAATGTCATTTATAGAGTGAGGCTCTGAATAGAACTATGGCTAATAGATAATATATTCTCAGAACCCCACACAATTGTGTCATACTCCTCAGAGATGAAATTTCCACTTTTTGATGCCTTTAGGAAGAGGTGAGTTTCTTTTGCTGTAAAATTAGAAGCCTAATTTCACCGTTAATCACTCTAACCATGAACTTTCCATATACGATGATACTGTCCTAGAAATTGCCCCAGCATCCTCCCCTATCTCATCCTACAAATTGTCATAATAGCAATCACAATGACTGAAATCTTAATTTGATGCTTTCTGAGGAAAACATATACAGAGACATAATGAATGTATAATCCTTTCCAAGCATGCATTTTTTTTAACTTGTTTACAGCTGGCCTGTGTAGAGCCCAGACAGTTCTGCTGGGCAGTGTTCTAGCTCTCCTCTACAATTTCCATTAACAGCTGGACTCTCTGCCCTTTTCTACCTTATATTGAAGGACCTTAGAGAAATCTGACAGGTTCCTTGACATGCAGCTAGGACTTTTTAATTTTTCTTCACAGTTTAAAAATCCCTACTGGGGAATGAATTTTCTGATCATTCAAACTCAAGCAAGTCAAGGAGTCTATTATATTATTGGCATCTTTCATTGCTTTAAAATTCCAAAGGGACAATATATGACACCAGTGAAGAATAACGGAGGTGGAATAAGCCCAATACCCAAAGCAGTGAATGACACAGACATTGCACACGACCCAGTTTCAATCCTTGAGCAATGCAGCTTCCTAAATCTGAAAGTACTACCACATTGGAAAATTCATTGCCTTAGAAGGTGAAGACTTTTCTTGTCCGTAACTGACAGTATCTGCCCAATAAAAGAAATGTCTGGGGATAAATATCTACTTATGATTATTTTGTCACTGTTGTGCCACTGAAGAGTTTTGCATAAATCCTCCAGGCACCAGAAGGAAATGATTTGAAGGAATTCTCAAGAAGAAAAAAAGCAGGGGACATTATTAAGAGACCTCCTCTCTCTCTAAACAATAGCACTGGACAGCAGAGATTGTCTTTCAATAAGGTACGATACATCTGTCAGAGACTAAATTATGGTCGTGATGACTGTAATAAATCAGTGGATATCATCTGAAATAATTCATAGAAATGCAATATTCTACATTTTATCTAAATTGTGTAAATATATAGTGGTAACAAACCCCTATATTAAAAAAATATATACAGAAAAAATCCTAAACTATCAGTGGTTTTCCGCTGTGAGGAATCTGTCTATACAATCTTAACTAATTTAGTTTGATTTTATGAACCCTATGTATTACTATGACCCTTGGTTTGCTTTAAAACTTTCTTTTTATGGTAGAAAAAGGCAGTATCTTTGAATCCAAAACAGGACTTGTCTCATCTGTCATCAAAGACTGTCATCAAAGAGACAGTCTCTTCAAGAAGAACAAAAAGAGACAAATCACCAACCACATCAGATGGCTGAGCTGAACAAGTGAAGGACTGGAAAGATATATTCTCCCTAAGGACGCAGAAAGGTAGCCCAGCAATGGCGATGATACAAGAGGGAGGAATTTGTTGTCAGATACTGTTTTTTGTAAACATCTGTAAATTTCATCAGTTGTCTGCAAGCAAAGCCACTTCAAATTTAAGAAGGGCTTTAGAAAAGAAGACTATTTTATGCCTTTTGTTTGGTCAAAGATTTAAATCAAGGACCCTACTTCAGTAAGTTCTGAGTAGTGCATGTAAGAGGTTTGAAGTTATCCTGCAGTAGCATCAGGTCCAACACTAATATTGACAGTCTGGGAAATGACCAGACTAACCAGAAAAGCATCACCGGAAAGCAACACCATATTTCCCCTTGAAGGAGTACCTTGTGTACCAAAATCAGATGTGGTATCTATGCTTCTGCTCTTATCATATGGCATACATAAAATCCTAGTTGTCCTTTGGCAAAACAAAATCATATTCCATACCTAGACATTTTGATTTCAGAGTTCTGTTTCGTGTCAAAACAAGAAAACAAGGAAACCATGCTTTTCTTTGTAGAAAATCTTAAAGCATTTCATATGCCAGCAGATGGCTTTCACTTTCAATCTTTACTGGACTGGGCTCAGTTATGACCAACAATACAGTTCAGAAAAGGCTCCAAAATCTTGCACCCATTCCAACTAATCTCCCCCTCCTTTGATCTTTCCATTTCAGCTTCTGACTTTTTTCTTTTAATAGATTTCTATTTTTTATAGATTCACTTCTCTCCCCCAATAGCTGCCCAGATTTAATATAAGCAATTCACTACAATATACAAAGAAATGGCCAAACCTGATAAAATCTGACAGAAACAGTCACTGTTGATTCTGCCATTTCCTAAAATCTCAGTTCATATCTTAGATGTCTTACCAAGTTTTTAACAAAGCTTTACTTATGAAAGTTTGAGGGAGAGAAAAACCCCTTAAAATCTAAGGGGTAAGTTTCTAGTGAGATGTATCAAGGGTTGCCATTTCAGGAAGTTTTGTTATACTGATGTTCATCCTCCAGTTCTTCAGTCTTGCCTACCTCTTTTCCTCTTTTCTCTCCACTGCCTACCTCTGTCACCATGCCTAAAGATGTCTCCCATTCTCTACTGCCACTGAACAAAATCTTATTATTTTTCATTCCTTAATCCCTCCTTCTTTCAAATAACTCTCCACTCGTTTTCTTTCCCTTACAGATATGTTTCAAATTAATTGCTCCCAGTTCTAGCTCTCACCATTGTCTTCTGCTTTGCCTTCTCCTCTGTACATCTACCTCCAGTTCCTCCTCCCTCTATGTTTTGGTCCAACCTCCCACTGATGAGAAAAAAAGTGTTTTCTAGAATATTTTGGAGCTTTCCAGGGGCCTGGAGATGCAAGGTATTCCTTGGACAAGGAGATAGGCTGTCAAGCCCAGGCATTTGGCTGGAACAAGTCAGAAATGTGTAAAAAATTTTGCTACCAAATTTTTAAATTACTACTTACAGTGCATTAGCATGTTTGGGAGTTTGGACCAGCTGTCATTGATTTTTATAAAAATAGCAAGATACTATATCCTTCAAAACAACAATTGGTGAGGCAGCAGCAGCAGTGATTGAGGTAAGTCCAGGGGTGAGGGTTAGATCAGGCTGTAGGGGGTGGTTCCTGAGTTCAGGGACATCTGAACAGCAGCCCCTGAGCCTTGTAAGGACCTAGAAGCCTTTGGCAGACAACCAGGAAAGGAGGGAGTGGTGCTGGGAGCATCTCTGTAAGATTTAAATGGCTTTAGAGAGACCCAGAGCATGGTTAACAGGCGTGGACAGACAGGGATGTGGCACAGCAGTGAGGTTGTGACATGGCAGTTTGCACAGCAGTTCATGCAGGTGAGGAGAGCAGGAAGGGCTCCTCTCTGACCATCAGAGAGCAGCCAAGAGGCAGCAAGCAGACTCAGGGGCTGGTAAGGAAGAGCAGAGATCCTTTCAGCCCCAGCCTTATTAGCATACTAGTTTAAGCTTCCTCAGCTATGGTGTTTGACACGCTGTAAAGCTCAATCCCTTAGAGCTGTGGGAGTCACTGAACCAGCCCTGTCCAAGGCCTGCAGACAGACAGATCTGCTGATGGCAGACACAGCTCTCCAGGTCACAGGTTGCCAGGAGGGTCTGATACCTCTTCATGAAACTGGGGCACACAAACATTTCTTTTGCGGAAGGTGTGCTGTGGTTGAAGACCTGCGTCGCTATGTGAAGGAGCTACAGGAAGAGGTGAACAGGCTTCATAGTATTCAAGTGAATGGGCAAGAGAGATACCAATTATTTTCAGGGATGCAACAGTCTCAAGACTCTTGGGATCTCAAATTTCCGTTGCAGTGGAGAAGCAGGTGGATTCAGAACCCTACAGGGTAATTAGTCATGGGACTCTTAGATAAGGGTCTGTTAAAGATGAAGGCTGGAAGAGGATCAGTTCACATACCAGGTGGAAGGTTTCTTCTCAGAATTTCACAGTAGGACTGGCACCTTCTACAACAGTATGAGGCTCTGCAAATAGAAGGTCAGACAACTAATGAGGCAAGCAAAGGTTCTTTCGGGATAGAGGAACCTCCTAAAACAACACCAGCTGTACCCCACATCACAACCTCCTTTTTTAGGAGGAAAAGAAGGGTAGTTGTAATGGGAGACTCCCTTCCAAGGGGAAATGGAGGGCCCAATACTCAGAGTGAACCCAACTCACAGGGAAATCTGCTGTCTCCCAGAGGCTTGGGTAAGGGACATTACTGGAAAACTCTCCAGTCTAATAAGATTACTGCTATTTGTTGCTCAAACTGGCAGAAACGAAATAACAAAAAGAAGTCCAAGGGAATCAAAAGAGACTTCAGGGCCCTGGGATGATTGGTAGAAGGATCAGGAGCACAGGTAGTAATTACCTTGATCTTTCAATAAGCAGGGATAATATTGATAGGAATAGGCAAATCCATCAGGTCAATGAATGGCCCTGAGGTTGGTGTAATGAGAAAAACTTTGGATTTTTTTGACCCTGGGATGATCTACTCAACACCTAGTCTACTGATACCTGATGGGACACACCTGTCTCAGAGGGGAAAAAGTGTTCTAGCATAGGAGCTAGTAATGCTCATTCAGAGAGCTTTAAGATATCTTATCAGGGCGAAAGGGACAAAATCAGGCTTGCCAGTGATGAGTGATGTGATGGCGTGCCAAAACTTGAGGAAACAAACAATAATGAGATCCCTCGGTCTGCTTCAGGAGGTATTGGCTATAATGTACCACACCTGAAATGGTTCTACACCAATTCATGCAGCATGAGGGACAAATATGACAAGCTCAAAGCTTTGGCCTAGTCCCAGAGATTTAGCATAAGTGAAGCCTGCTCCTGTGGCTGGAGTGCCCTGTTTGCTGGTTACAGGAGGTTTGCCTCTTCAGCAGGGGTTGGCAGGGCAGAAGAAGTTGGATGGAGGTGGCACTGTATATAATAGAAGGGTTAGAATGTATGGAGCTCACAGTTGGCAATGGCACAGTTGAGAGCTTCTGGGTAAGAATCAAGGGGCAAAGAAATAAGGCAGGTGTCATCGTGGGAGTCTGCTATAGAGCACCCAGCCAGGACGATGACATCAATCAATTACTCTTTGAGAAACTAAGGGGCACTTTAAAGTCATCTGCCCCTGTTCTTATGGGGGACTTCAACTTGCCAGACCTTAACTGGGAGCATCACGCAGCTGGTACAACCTGGCCCAGATTTCTTAAAAACCTGGATGACAATTTTATGGAACAGGTCCTAAGGAACCTGACTCAGAAAGATGTTCTCCTTGATTTGCTGCTTGTCAACAGAGTTGATCTTGTGAGCAAAGTGGAGATTAGTGGCCATCTTGGCCACAATGACCATGAAGTAATCGAGTTTAAAAGCAACAAAACCTCATCTGTGACTCATGTGAGTCAGCAGTGCCCTGGCAGCCAAGAAGACCAACCATGTCCTGGGGGGCATCAGGCAAAGTATCACCAGCTCTGCTCTGTACTGGGAAGGCCTCAGCTTGAATATTGGGTACAGTTTAGGGCACTGCAATATAAGAAAGATGTTAAGCTATTAGAAAGTGTCCAAAGGAGGGCAGTGAAGATGGTGAAGGGTCTTGAGGGGAAGCCGTGTGAGGGGCAACTTATGTCACATGGACTATTCAGCCTGAATAAGAGGAGACTGAGGGGAGTGGAGACCTCATTACAGTCTACAAGTTCCTTGTGAGGTGAGTAGGGAGGGAAGGCACTGATCTCTTCTTTCTGGTGACCAGTGACAGGACCCGAGGGAATGGCCTGAAGCTGTGTCAGGGGAAGTTTAGGTTGGACATTGTACAAAGGTTCACCACCCAGTCCAGAGGGTGGTTGGGCACTGGAACAAGCTCCACAGGGAAGTGGTCACAGCACCAAGTTTGACAGATTTCAATGAGGATTTGGACAGTGCTCTCAGGTATGTGGTGTGATGCTTGGGGATGGTCCTGTGCAGGGTTAAGAGTTGGACTCAGTGATCCTTGTGGGTCCCTTCCAATTCAGCATATTCTGCAATTCCATGAAGCGTTAATACAATACCCTGTTAAGCTACAATTTTTGCTTCAGAGGCTTGGAAGCAACAGAGTTTCTCAGTCAAACAGCTTACCTTTTAACATCGAAAAAGTATTATTTTATTAGCAATTTGAATTCTAGAAACACCTTAAACTTACAAAACCAATTAAATTATGCACCTGAGCAGAAAAAGAAAATCACTATTCTGAACCATTTGAGTTGTTAGATGTTACTGGCAGTTAATAGCAGAATCTCACAGTAGTGTGTGCAGTATCTTCTTAGACCTATAGGTGCACCTCTTACTGTAGAAGTGATTGGCTGGTGTAGCAGGGAGTTGAATATATTCCTTGTAAATTTAGTATAATATTTCAAATGTGTTGCTTGAAAGCACAAGTCCTAGGTGGTTGTAGGCTGTACATCTCACCACTTTGTGTTCTCATCATGTCAAATCCTTCAAGTGAAGTGACATTAGACTCAGTCTGCACTAAACAGTGCTGGTGATTCACTAGACTGCAGTCTTCCTTTTAAGTTTGTACTGAGCCAATACTCTGACAAGGGGTTTATTAAAGAGCACCCTGATGATGCAGGTCTAATCCTTTGATGGGACCTACTGTTGGGATGTGACCCCTTTTGATCATTTAAGACTCATAGCAAGTTTTCTGAAAGCCAGTTTGTCTCAACCTGGATATCTTGGATGAATTCCAGCTCAGGAACAGCATGCTGAAAACTGAAATCCCTGGATAGTTTGTGATAGAAACCAAGTTACTGTTTAAACTGTTTATTATTGATGAAGACTTTAATCAGTGGTGGTCCTGTGCACCAGAGGTAATCAGCTCTGGTGATTCCATCCTTTGCTGAGTACTAACTGTGCAGACGTTCTCTGCATCTTAGGGGTGTTATGAGAAATAATTATTTCATTCATTGTGGAGGCACTGCAGATTTTTATGCAAGAGCTGCCATGTAAGTGTCAAATATTACTGTACTGTTGCAATGTTTTACATTGGGTTTTTTTCAGTACTATCCAGCTAGCTCCACACAAGTTTAAAAATGCAGTTCACAGGCATCTAGAAAACAATTCTTTCCATAGGCTTGGAAAAATGGGTGTTACAATATTTTAATTTAAAAACCTGGCATATAAATGCATAATGACTTGACTAACTAGAAAGCAGAACTAAAAGAAACTTGCTATATTTCCTATTTTCTATGAAATACACACTAACTATAGATCATACTTAAAAATGGAGTTGTAAAGCACTTTTTGGGGAAAAAAAATAAAAGAAGAAGAGAACAGAGCTTTCTAGAATCTTTAAAGGAAATCAGTCTTCCAGAATGAGAATGAGTCATGTATAATCACACATCACATCTAAGCAGTTCTTTAGTCAGGTGTATAGGTTTAATTTCCTGTGGGATTTTTAATTCTAGCAGATAACATGGGGAGAAAATGGAAAATTGTTTGCGCCATGAGAATTTTTTTTTTGCTGTCCTCCCTTCCCTCCCTCTTCTCTAAAACTGTAATTTTTATGGCTCCAATTTTGATCTGTTACAGCGCTAAACAATGAGAAGCAGCTAACATTTCAAGCAATTGTATTTTACAGCATTTTCACATTTCCTCTTTGGAAATTCTAACAGAATTTTTTTCTTTTTTAACCATTACCCTAAAAAACAATGGAACAAGTCAGCTGTCAGGCATCCAGTGTAAGCCATATGTCTGCTAGGGCCTCTGGCCATTTTGAATCTCTGAAACAGAGTGCTGGGAATAACTGCAAACAAGTGTTTGACTGCTGAAAGTGGGACACATCCAGCTGTTAGGAAGCCATGGTGGAGAAAGAAATTTGGGCAGACTCTGATTAAAGCCTTTCTACAAGAACCAGCTACAGAAAAGGAAGGAATGGTGAGTTCTCTTCCTTCCTCACTCAGAACTAAAATGCATTTGTTAATAAGTGTTACATACCTCAGAACTTTTGCATCTTTTACTTAAGAATAATGACGTCTCTAATAAAAGGGAGAATAAAATCAGGTATTTGCGCTGCTAACAAAACTTTCTTTGATCCTGCAAAGATTTAAATTTTTCTCAGTTTTCAGAAATGATTGACTGAATGAGGAGTTGATCTTTCAACCATTCAAACCTCAATCACGATTGGAGTTTTCCATATTCCCTCTCTGAACATCAAGGAGTCAGACTGTAGCTGCTAGGGCAGCCCTGAAGAAAGAATATTTTCTGTATAACAACCTTTTCAGTAACTTCAATTATGACTTACAAAATGAAGTATTTCTGAATTGCTCCATGTTTCTTTGCCCTTAATTTTAGTCTTACAGCTCCAAAAGCAATGGCTGGAGTCTGGCTCTGTCTCTCACAATGCACAAATGAGAAAACACTCAGCAGCCCTCACAGATTTAAATAATTTCTAAATACTCCTGAGGCATCTATCTTCCCTCTGTGTACCCGAACAGGCACCTCTCAGGACATTAGGGTGTATAATTCTCTGGTAAGTGCTAAGTAGCTGCTATTTTTCCAAGCAGAAAGAGCTATTCTTTTCCCTCCCTCACACTGCCCTCCAAGAATCGTGGTTTTCATAAGAGCAAAATGGAGACTCTATTTCAAGTCCCTATAAAAGCGCACACAAAGAATGAAAAAAAAAAGTCAATATGAACCCCTTTGGTAGCTGAAATTAGATGCTTCATAATGCTGTGCCAATCTCACTGAGCATCACGTACCTTACCTTCAGTGACTTTTCACTTCTTTTTGTCCTTTTACCTGTGGGAATAAAATACAGTCTTAGTTTTCAGGATTTTTTTTCTTAACTTTTCATATGTCTTAGGATTTTTTATTAATTAAAAAAAAACACACCAAAAACCAAAACCAAAACAAAAAAACCTAAACAAACAAACAAACAAAAAAACAAACCCCGAAAAACAAAAACCAAACCCCAAAAATCTAAAGGTCACATCCCGGATCAGGTGTTCATGTACCTTTTTAATGAAATGCTCCCATGTCAGTTGTTCCAAACTCATTTAAGTTGCCCGGGAGCATGTTTTGGTTATGTCTTAAGCAAACTAAATCAGTAACTTTCATGAAAGCTGTTTGCTAAGGAAGATGCACAGGGCAGGCAGAAACAGTAGGTGTGATAGGGTGTTCTGAGATCAGCTGAGGGAAAATGATTTTGAGATGTTCCTGAATATTTTAACGTTGTACTGCTGAAATCCCTCTAAAAAGTACTGCTGAATTTGCAGAGGCTGTGTCAAAGCACTTTGGGATGGTCAGCTGGAAAAAACAATGTCAAGCACAACAGTGTCAAACAACAGTGTCAAGCACTCTTCTTTACCAAGAGGGGGGTCAAACACTGTAACTGGCTTCCTAAACAGGTGTTTGATGCCTCAAGCCTGTCAGTGTTTAAGAGACATTTGGACAATGTCCTTAAAACCATACCTTAATTGTTGGTCAGCCCTGAGGTGGTCAGGCAGTTGGACCAAATGATTATTGTACATTCCTTCTGACTGAAATAGTAATTATTTTCTATTCTACTGTAAACCTTAGAATATGCTGTTCGAAACATCCTATGTAGCAATTCTTCGGGGGTGCAAGTAAACTGTATTTTTTTTCTAGTGATACTGTTGAACACTTCTATGAGAGAAGTGTGTTTTAGTGGTTGTCCATGGCCTTTACTGACCTTCACAATTCCGATTAAGAGGCCAAATGCTCCATCTTGTTTAACATGCTGACTGACTGAAGCAGCATGAAGCAGCAGGAGACACACACTGTGGAACACTCCAAAGTTTTTCTGCTAGTCCGGGGAGAAATGCAGGAAATTCCAGCTCAGCCCTTCAGTAATAGACAAGGACAAGATGGGACAAGGCAGGACAAGGCAGAGGGAAGTGGTTAAAGCTGGGCAGTCTCTCCACTCCAATATTAATATGCAGAAAGCGTCTTTTCTGAGTGAAGAAAAGCTTAACCGTCTTATGTACAGAAACACCTGATCATTTCCTCAAATTATTTTCTGTTTTCTATTTTCTTAAAGATGAGAATACGACCAGATTCAATAAAGAAGGATATAACGCTTCTGGTTAATAGGGCTAACAAAGAAAAACCTGTATAGAAGTTGATTATAGTATCTTAGCATATTTATTTATTAAACTCAGCACATTGAACTGCTTAATAACATGCAGGTTTATTAACTGATGTTACCAACAGCAATGCAAGCTAAATTTCAATCCCTGTATTTTAGTCAATTAATGGGTGATGGTGTTCTGAACTGTGGGCAAGACAACAGGTGCACTCCCTGCATAGCCTGTAGCCCTGCCAAGGGTTACAAAATGTTGAATTCTGCATCTGTGACCTTTATGTAATGAAGAAGGTCATTTTAATGCTAGGACATCTGCACTAAGCCATATGGTGAGCTAGAAATGGTGTGATCACCACTCAAAATATGTTGCAGAGATATTATGCTGGTGCCACATGCCCTCTGGTATCTTCAGGCAGAATCTTGTTTATCACACAGTAAAAGCATAATCATTTGAAGAAAAATGATCTGAAGTACTTAAAAAAAAATAAGTACTTAAACAGAAATATTCGCTGCTGGATCTGAGGATCATCTCATGGACGTTGCTCTTACATGCCCTTGCCTTTGGCTTGGGATGCACAATGCATTTGCCACAATCCATCATAGGACCAGTGAAGCTAGAAGCTCTCACAACTAATGAATTAATGAGGCTAATTAGAGAACTGTGGGTTATTTCTGCTTCTGTTTATATGGCATTATGATTTAAGCCTACAATACAGCCCAGATACCAGTCAACTGGATGAGAAAATTCCAAATGGTGAGTACCCAGAAGAGGAAGTTCCTTCCAATTGTTGCTGTCCAATACATTGACGATTGTACAAATATGAAATGAATTCGCCCAGGTCTTAGATTTGTCCATAAATTTCTCTCTCTCTGCATACAACTTAGTGTTGCAGTGTAAGAAGCCCCCCTACATGGCTGAAGATGTTTTTCAGGTGAAATAAATGTTGGAAAAGGTATTCAAATCCCAAAGAAATAATGGTTGTGTAAGAATGCAGTACAAAATAACCAGGAGAGCCAGTCTGCTTGTTCTCAAAAGCTGCCCTACTATTGTTAATCTTATTAAGATTAGAATCAGGATGTGCTGAACACAAGTGAAACACCTGTGATAAATGCTCTGAAAATAACTCAGCAGTACAGAGCTCTTACTGGGCCACAAATTACTTGATTAAAGCTGGAAAAGCCAAGGTTGTTTTTTTTTTCTTTATCAAACCCATGACAACTTTTCTTCCAGTAAACAGTGTTTTAATGCTGAGTTTTAATAGGATTATTATAATTCATATGCAGAATATAGCATTTTAGTGATTGTCCTTTTGGGTTTTTTTCTAACATTGTTATTCCACTGTTATGTTTGAAAAGCTTGATTAACAGATAAAAGAAAAAAAAATTGAAGTATTGCACAGAAACAAAGAAAGCTCACTTCCTAGGGGATTCTTTGATTTTGGGAAAAGTTGTCCTTGCTTGTTATAAAAAAGACAACTTTGGATTGATCTGCAAAGTTTCTTCAGACTAAGAGATTGACAGCTTTGTCTTCATAAGGTAATCTAAAATCAGCTCTGAAACGGGCCAGCAAAGCTATCACACCTTTATTTGAAAGAATCAGATACTACAAAGGAGATTACTAAACACGGGCATGTAGTTATGATGGGTGGCTTTCCTTTTCCCCAAAAGCTAATTGCCTGGAAGATGATTAATAATTAAGAGAAATTTGGGCTTGATGCACAAAAATTCTGCTTTCAGCATTACAATGGAAGGTCATGAATTCTTAGAGGAATAGCTTAGAAACAAGAGGAACGACTGCCAAAACATCTACTCTACTAAAAAGGTTCCCAGTGAGCTCTCCAAAACTTCACCTCTTAACTAGGGACAGGGTTTTGTACTGAGGGTAATAACTGTATCAGCAGTCCTTCTGCTTGTGTTGTCTGCCCTTACAGTGGAGGTATGTGGAAGTCAACCTGTGCACTCCCCAGGCAGACAGGGTTCAACAACTGGGTTTTAACAATTCTGCTTGAGCCCACAAAAAAACCTCCACTCCCTGTGGCTACTTTTTCAACTGAAAAATCAATCTAGAATGTTCTGCAGCCACCTTGTGAGCACAGCAGCTGTGGAAGGAAATGGGGAAGGTTGTTACTTCCACCAGCTCCCTCTTTTGTAGAGTGCTTTTTCTCAGTAAACACTAATAATCTCCTAGCAGCACATGTAGACTTTTGGACAATAAGAGTGTCCTACAGGGAATCTGCACTACAATATTTCTTCTTAACTCTAAGACAAGTCTCCCTGCACACCAGTTTAACTCTGAGATTGTATTTTCAGCATCTGTGCAGTTAGTCTCCAATGAAATACTGTGTTTGAGACACTCATTAATTTATATCTGCTCTTGCCAACTGATTTACCCTGCATATTAATATTAACAATCATGTTTGTACAAATGGGTCCATTAATTCTTAACTTCATTTCCTTCTCAATTGGTAATATATGTAAAGAACAATAACCAATGCAGCATAATTTTACCCGTGGCTATTATAAGTGGGTGCACAATATCACATTTATTTCCTTCTAAAAGCATTGCGTTTAAATGTGCAAAGGATATTGCAACAGTGTAAGCTTTTCTTCATCCCTCAATGCATTGCAAAGACGTGGGAGCACTGACAAAGGAGAAGCCATTTAAAACCAAAATGGAGTTTGACATTATCCAAGAGCCTGAAAGTCAGATTCCTCCAAGTGGACTGTTTCCTTTTACTTTGTTAGGGTTTGGTACGGGCCCATAATGAGCATTAACAAAGATGCCCCAGCAGGCACAGAAAGAGAAAATGTTCTGGAAATCATGTTTTCACTTCGCCACAATAAACTGTATTTTACCGAGTCATTATGGAAAACAGAAGAAATGTATTAAAAAGCATGACTGAAATCAGACTGTGAATTTCAACAACAGAAAAACCTGAATTCTCAGTCCAAATCTCCCATGCCAAGAAAAATGAGTAAACATTCTTTCATAAATTAAGACTATTTATCAGGTTAGGAGCACAGAAATAGGTCAAGTGATACTTCAGTGTTAGGTTGTAGAGAAAGGAAGGCAATCAAGAAAGTTAAAACTGCTTTTGGGAAACTGAAGCAGTAACAAAGAAACAGAACAGAATAATACTAGCTCGTGAGTTTTTAACTGGCAAGACCCTGAATAGTGAGGAAAAACCCAATTAGATTCTTTGCTAGAGGCAGAATGCTAAGAGTATCAGATGATCTTGTTTCTATAAGAAAAAAGAATGGTTTACTGAGAAGTTCCTGGTGGTATGACTAGAGTTTCAAAGCTTCTATAGATTCTCACACAGAATGTTACAAGAAAAAGCACTTCAGTTCAACGTCAATACTGTTGTCTTGCGTGGTCAATACCTGTACACTGAACTCAGCTCTTACATCCCATTGCAGCTACTCCTATGAACCGGAACTATAATTTTTTTTTCAAATAGAATTTTCTAAATGCTGTATTTTTAAAACTTTCCATATTTTTAAAACTTTTCTAAAATGGGAAAAAGCGTGGGTTTCTAAAAAGAAGTTTTGCCACTTTCTCTGGAAAATATTTTTACTATCTCCTACCAACTCTATCCTAAGATCTGCTTACCAGAATGTGATATAAATACCTGCCAAGATTACATGGTATGAAGACCTGGGGGAAGGAGTTCTGCCCAAGGGCACATCCCTGCTTCGTAGGGAGCAGTCTACAAGTTGGCATGTGATTTCATGGGAAACTTTTCTATGTGTGATGACATCAGGTGCCATTGAGTGTTTCTTTCCTCCAACAGATTTATCTCCTTCACTGACACAGGTAAATGCAAAGAAAGATTATTTCAGAAAGGTCTACGGGACCCTGAGTACCCTCGGTGTACTGTTAAACACTAAAAGAACATTATTAAAATATGTCACAAGAGTAGAGCAGAAGAGATCAAGGGGTCTCTGCAACAGGAAAAAGTTTATGAAGTTAAATTCCTGAACCATCTGTGGTAATGCCCCATCAGATCAGGCAAGAAAAATAGAAATAAAACAGGTTTTAAATGTTTGCCCTATGGAAATATTCTTTTGTTCCCACAAGTGCATCAGTCTCTTGAACCCTGAGCAAGCTACTAATCAAGACCCTGAGAAATTTTAGAAGCAGTAGGAGTACTCCTATAATACTCCCAACAACTTGTTTCCAGCCCCCAGTGCATAAAAAGAAAAGATTTCTCCTCTTCTCGGTTCCCCATCCTCTG
This sequence comes from Campylorhamphus procurvoides, assembly GCA_013396655.1. Lineage (NCBI taxonomy): Eukaryota > Metazoa > Chordata > Aves > Passeriformes > Dendrocolaptidae > Campylorhamphus > Campylorhamphus procurvoides. Next base: position 2,372,584 of record WBMV01000702.1, on the reverse strand, counting down.
TTTCCCTTGAAACAAATTATGCATCCAGAGAAAAATTTCCCATGCAGCTTTTTCTTTCTCATTCTCCTTGCTTCACTTTCCTTTTCAGTATCCCTTCATAATAATCCTTTTTGGAAATCCCCTCTGTATTTTGATTTCATTTCTTGAATCAAAACCCCTCTCTGAGTAAAAACTCTCTTTAGTATAAACTTGGCAGACTTTTTCCCTTGCTCATAACAGGCATTTGGGTTTGTTGCCAACAGTTACTTTGGTAACAGTCACAATTAACGTAGATTTCCCTGTTAGACTAGTAATTAGGCCTTCAAAACCTCAGAATCTGGTCCAGGTTGAATATTTTGGATACTAATAGTGAAGAAATAAATTTTAAAAAAAACGCAAACGTTAAAGGGAATTGGCAATATCTGGCTGAAATGTACTCTGGAGTGCAGTGTGATCCTGCTCCCTCTTGTGGGGGGGCCAAGCTGATTCACGCTCAAGAATTCTAGGGGGTGGCCCCCTCCAGCTCACTTGGTCAAATCGGTGTGGTAGCTCACCAGCTGAATCCAGTACTTTTCACAAGAGTAAAGAAAACAAAATCCATTAGTGTGCAAGACAGACAAAGATCTCTCTGAAACACAAAGTGCCACTGCAGTGGTTCATGGTTGTTAGTAGTCTTAACGAATACTGCAATTAAAATGTCTGTAATGAACCTCATGCTCCAGCTACATAGTAGTTGATGGCAGAAAGACAAAACCAGGAGTGACAGGGTTCTCAGTTGTGCCAAGCTGTGGAAGAGGACCTGCAACAAATTCCTGCTTACTCAAACCAGGAAAATTGGGTAAGGGGCATCTTCTATTGCTCTTTGCCCTAATAGTATCAATATTTATAATATATGCCACAGAATCAAATGTTCCTTATGAGTTTACCTTCCCTGGGAGGATTTTGAGAGTTAAGCAGCTCTCAGCTGAGGTGCACAACCTTCCTGTCCCACATGTTTCTGAGTCACTTCTGTTTTCAAAAACACTGATTTGTCAGGAGACAGACATTTGACCAAGTTCTGCTGGCTAAGCCGTATAACACGGCTGCCCTTTTTGACCCAGGCAGTTAGAGGATTTTGGTTCAAAGGAAAATCTGAGATTAGACTGACATCTCTCCTATGCAACCTGTGTATTTCTGACAAAGGTTCCCTGAGCAAACCAAAAAAATATGGGTATGAGGAAATTCACAGCCCCCTTTTATTTAGCCTTTTCTCACAAAAACGTTACTATTTAGCTTTATTCTAAATACTTCTTTTTCTTAGACTTGTTAATGTTAGATCTTCTTCCTTCCCCCCCCCGCCAAATGTAAAGAAATATGCATATTTCCCTACAAAAGAAGAAATCCTTAAACATACCTCTTTATCCACATGAGCTCTGCAAGTATGTCAGGGATGGCTGTATCTCTGGCACCTTGGGCTTGAGTGGAATATACCAAAGGTTCTTATTTTTTTCAACATTGGTTATTAATAGTGAAGTATGTGTAATATTAATGTCAGAGTGATTTAATCCAACCATAGCAACAAGTTTTGTTATTGTCTTCCAATTTAATATATTGGAAATAAGAGGCAGATTCTATTTATAAGTAGTGTCAAACATAATTTTTCAGTACATATATAAAGGAAATCATAAAAAGCAATTACAAACTTTCTCTTCTTTTTAGAGGGAAAAAGATGGTTCCGGTTTTTTTATTTTTATATTAAGTATCTCTGCTTTCAGTACACTTTACATATTTAACCTCTAAATGAAAAATACATTCTAGCCATGGAAAAATCAGTAATTTGGGAGCAACCTTTTTCTAGAAAATGGATGAATCTTTATTCTGAAGCAGCAGTAACATTGTTTTTATTTTGTGTTGGTTTTCTTTTGAACTGAGGAATTTGGTTATTTAAAAAATAAACCAATATTATATTTCAGTCTGCCATATTCTGCAGGCAAAAAACATCAGACTTGCAAAGTGCTATAATCACTGGAAATAAGAAACTGGAGTTGATAAGCTTGGCTTCCCATATAATCATTTCAGGTGAATTGGTGACAGCAGGAATCAAATTCTGGGCATGAGCAGATGTGCCTTCAAATGGCTGAGATGACTGAGTTCCTCCTCCTTCTTCTCTGTGTATGCAGACTTAAGGGGAAAAAAGATATTTTAGGGTTTTGATAATATGGCTTTTAAAACAAACTGTCTTTTTCATCTTTGATAAGTGTTTGAGAAAGAGAGGGCTTTTGATTCAGAAAATAGTGCATAATCCAGAACCCATCTGAAGGACAACTTCTTCCCTTCAGTTTCAAATTCTGGTTTTATTGCATTTTATTTACACATATGATTATTTATTGGCTTATGTGTGTGGTGTAGTGATAAGGAGGTCCTACTCTTCTCAGTAGGTTAGAGCACTGAGTGCTGAGTGCTCCTACTAGAAAAAAAATTAAAAAGCATTGCTTATAGGTTTGATTTTGATTTTTTTTTTTAGTTTTAAATTTTTCAGATTTTCTCCAAGATCCCTACAGCTAGTAGAGAAGAATAGAGAAATTCCAGCTGTGGCAGAGCTGAAAATATGTGATCTGTATTTGATATCTCTTCATTTTAGGTAGAGTGAGTTATTAATTTCTTAGGTCAGTGAAAGAGGTGGGCATGAAGGTAAGGGGTTGGAAATCATGACTCTGGACATGAAAGGAATTTGGGGTGAGCAGGGGGAGAATTAGAGTAGCCTGGAAAGGGACAATAAATATTTCTTTCATGATAAAAAAGATTGTTTTTTCCCATGTAGAAAATCAAAGGGAATAAAGGAAGATAAAGGAGGGCTTGAGGATGGAAGCTGTGACCCAAGCACCATTAGCAGCACAGTAGCTGATCTGAACTAAATCTGCATTTCTCTTATCCTATTAGGAAGGCCAGGTTATATTTACTGCTTGCTCCAATTAAAGAGCTGCACAGAGCAGCACCACCTCCAGAAGAGGCTGCCGGTGAAGCCTTTGGGGCAGACTCTCCGTTTGGTTGCAGCTGTCATCCCCTTCTTCCTCCCTGTCCAACTGTGACCCAGGGAGCCTTCTTGTCCTCCTCTACCCTGGGATTGTCAGGGGAAGGGCAATGTATATCCCAGCTCTGCTTTCATTTAATATGTCCTCACTGGCTCTGTGAGCTTGTGGACAGGAAAGGTGGAAAAAAGCCTCTGCCCATCACAAAGTGGGTGGCCAGGGTAGAGTCAGAGGATTATCTTTAAGTGTGTTCTATTGCACCCTGTGAACTAGGATCTGCAAGAAGTAGCAGAAATCTTTTGAGAGAGCTCAACACACACAAATATCCCAAAGTTCTTTTTTCCTGCCTGCTAGTGACAAAAAAGCTGCAATGAGAGTGAAGATTCTTGAAAAAGATCATAGATTCCCAATATGGAAGGACATTTCTCACCATTTAAAAATGCAAGAGAAAAAACATGCTAGAGCATTCAGTTGGATTTTCCATTACTAAAAAGCATCATTTTCCTTGAGAAGAGGACTGACTCTCCTGAGTCCTGTAGAGGGGCTAAGAGCTCCTTGTCACTCTTCAATATGTCAGTGGAGCTGGTAGGCATCCCCACACATCTTTTATTCCATTACGTCTTTTATTGTATGTGTAGGATAAACTAATGAATATTAAAGATTGCCCAGTAAAGCCGTGTTATTACACCTCAGTGAGGGTAGTCCAGGGTGGGATAACAGCTTAGTTCTTGCTCCTGGTAACTAAAGGGATCATGCAATTGTGAAAAGAAAGGCACCATGAGATCAAACCAGTATCTTAGCTTGCAGGCCAGTGCAAGATTTAACAGCCTGATGTAGTATCTACAGTGCTGCTCAGTGTCTGCCCTGCTGAGGATGGCAAGGTTTGTGCTGGTGAGAAAAGTGGAAGCAGGATTAGGCCAGGTGCCAAATACTTGTGGACCAAGATTAGTTAGCAGAGTCTTCTTCTGCAGGATCTTTAAGAGACAAAATGGCCATTGTGCTTATTTCTTCTCTAGTCCACCTTGAAAATGTTAGAAACTGCACATTGAAGTTCAGCAAAAATTCCAACTCGCATTTGCAGACATCATTTCTTATGAATAGGCTGTGATCTGGTGGGTGCCTCTAACAGAAGATGGCTGCTGTGTCAGACTTGGATGAGCAAACCCATCCTGATTACCCCAGTCTTGTTACGTGAGAATTTGTAGCATATTTCCCTTGAAACAAAGAAACATGGCACATAAGGCAGCCAGAGACCGGTACGCATTTCTCTCCCAGAACTACTGAGTGTTATTATCTTGGAAGGCAGCACTGCCATCTGGGGATGGAAAAACAATATTTCAGTCACAGTTCAGCTACCATCTCTGGAGGGCGGTGGTGGTGGAAACATGGAAGAATAAATAGAAGCCTGCAGTAGCTCACAATGATTTTCTTACAGTATACATGAATCAACAATCCCCCTTTGGATTATTGCTCTGAAATTGGGTTACATTACTTTTCACTTTAATACAAAGGTTCTACCCTTCCAGAAGAGTAAGTGGGGTCTTGCCTTTTTAATGTTTATATCATTTAACAACTGGCTACATAGTGCAAATACTCTGCAATGAATTCCCTGTAATTCCTTGAATTACAGTATTATTCCCTTTTTGCTCACTTATACCAGTAAACAAGGGAAGAGGGGATTTGCTGAGCCCAGCTAATAGACTGTTCCAGAGGCCAGTCTGCAGTGTTTGAAATTTGCAACAAATAATAATGCAGATATTACCATACCCATATCTTTTGACGTCCTACTGAGTCTACTGTTATATTCTTTACATACAGAATTTATTCTGAAATAAGTGCCTTATTCCTGGGAAAACTGCTGTCCTTTCTTCTGTCTCTTCTAAGTCTGCCAGGATTTCCTTCTGTTTCACTAACAGAGAAATTGCTGCACATACTTACATAGCTGATTATTTCTCTGATCTTGCCTAAAATCCATGTAGAATATAGAGCTAGAAACCTTAGAGAAAACCCACAGCCTCAAAAGCACACAGAAAACTCCAGACCCAGTAGTCAGAAATGTGATTTATCAAGAATTATGATATGCTGGTGTGCAGCCAGCTGCTTCTGATGTCCTGAATTGCTTTTATGTTTTCTGCATATGCATGCTCATATTGAGTGGGATAACAAAAGGAGCATAAGCTGACCTGAGACCACATGAGGGTCAGAAAGGTGATTGATTTCTGCTTCGTCTCTGCCCTTAGCCTTGTGCTCCCATCGTATTGTGTTGTTTCAGCCAAGCAAATTGACCTTGCTGAAAACATTGTGTTTGTTTCTTTATTTTTAATTTTCCCAGATGAAAGTTAGTCCTCAGCAAGAACTGATTCCTGCTATCTCTGGCACAAGGAAAAATTGAGATCCTGAAGTTAAAATAGCTATTTTGAGAGATGGTACAAGATATGTGTCTGCTTACACTGAACATCAAACCACATCCTCCCATATACAGCCTACAAATCTAATAACTGAGTCGTATCTAAGGTAGCATGTTTAAGTACAGAAGATTCTGACATGAAAATTCTGATTGTTTATGAGTTTCATAAAAATCCATTTTAAAATCTAAAACATGCAGAAGGAACCTTTGTTATAAGTCCAAAATAGCACAGAACTGAACAAGACTTTTAAGACCGACTAGAGATTTTTAAGTAGATTCTTATCTTATAAATAGATTATATAAGCACATCCAAATGGATTACCCCAAATAATATTATTTGAACTGACTCGCTACTGATTTTTTATTTGCCATTTCTCTGCAAATAGCTGTCCTCTACATGAAGCCACTTCCTTTTTATATCAGTTACTATTTTAGGGAGTTCATTTTTCTTACTTCTGCTGAAAGGATTCTCCTGCAGTAGGTAGAGAACATTTTGGATTCTGTCTTACAAACCTCTATTTTTACACAATTTTCAAGGAGCAATGCTTCATAATAAGTGCTGAAGACCCTCTTATGCACATTTTCATGAAATACACCTGCCAGCATACAGGCTTTACTTACCCACCAGATAGAAATAATTTGATGCATCATTTATGCTCTCGATCTATTTAGCAGTTTGCTTAAGAAGCAAGTTACCAGAGGATGGCTCTTAAGCCATGTGCAATTCCAGTGTGACTCCCCAGCACAGCTGCCTCCAGCTGTTCCAACTGTGGGAGCCTCCAAGCCCTCACTGCCAGAAGTGATGAAGAAAGGACAGTTAAGGTCTGCCCTCACAGCTGAAATCCAGCCTGTAAGATGACTAGGAGCAACTGCCTACCTTCTTTTCTCATCTCTTCTATAAATACGGAAGGGGTTTTCTTGATTGGGATCATGCGAGGATTTTGGAAACTGACATTAAGGCCAGTCACCCTTTGTGCATAATATTTTGAAGCAAATTATTGCATGTTTGTCATAACGTGGATAACTGCTGCTACTCAAGGTTGCCAGAGTTTTATGTACTTTTATGAGTACCAAATTTTGTTCCAACATAAGACATTAAAAATATTGCTTTTTGTACTGACAACAAAAAATATCATTCTGGTCTTCTGGTCGACTATTTCAGGAATAAATATTAAATGTAATTGATAAGATCCTCAAGAGGTTTGTTCATTCTTAATCAAGCCAACAACATTGCCTTTTAGGTACAATTGAGAAAGCTTTGGCCTCTACACAGTAACTAGTGTTGGGCATTAAGACTGCACAGCATCCTATTGTCTCAAGTCAGCTTACTGGCTTTTCCTTCTGAAAGTCTAAAAGCACTTCTGAAACAAAAAAGATGCAGGTGATGTATTCAAAGCTGTCCAGGGGTTTTGGACACCCAAATCTCATTAATTATAAGGACAAAAAAAAAGGTCTTTCAACTCCCAGAGGCGAGTCTAAAAACCTCAGCCAGATGGTAATTGTTATTAAAGCACAGAACTTGGAGTTAAAAGCTGCTGTGAAGAGAAAGAAAACAATGATGTGTGCTAGAACAATTAGCATTACTGGATTTACAAAAAAACACCAAACAAAACAGGTGCATGGGTACATAATTCAATATAACCTGTTCTACATTTAGAAAAACCTAAAAGCATGGGCATACAAATCCATAGAGCTTTTAGTTTTCCTCTGTCCTGCAACATCCTTCTAAGTCAATTCCTTCCTGTCTGCTAAAGTTATTTTGCTTCTGCAGTAGCAGCTATGGGAGAGGTTGATACATGTCTGAGTTTTATATTCTTAGTTTTAAACAAGTCTAACTATCATTATCTACTGAGGGGAATCCAAATAGAAAGTGATTATATTTTTTTTCCCCCCACTGGTACATTGAAGTTATTGTTTCAACTCAGTGAGTGCAACTTATTATGAAAACTCCATGCTGGAATTGCTTCTGGATGAACTACAAGCCAAAGTACATGTATGAAGGCTTTTAACAGCTGAGGAGAAGAAATAAGAAAAAAAACCCCGACCAATTAAAAACCCCAAATCAAAAGAAAAGAACCCAACTACCAACATATTCAGTAACATATTCAGAACCTCATGTTCTTTATGGGAATCAAGGAATCAAAAGGAATACAAATACTGCATATCAAAAGAGAAAACGATGGGGAAGGAGGAAATTAGAGCTTGCTTTCAAATCTAGGTTTGCCTTTGAATTACACAGGCCTTCTACAAAATATGGTGGAGTGACCACCCAGACAGAGATGGACCCATGGACCCAATCAGCACTGGAAGAACTGCTTGCTGCAAACACAGACATTGAATTTGCTATGTCAGCATTCATTTTAATTTGACATTTTGGCCCTTTAACTGGAATGAAAGCTTGCTGACAGTCAGTTATAGTACAGGTCTTGAGCTGCTGGGAAGGGCATTTTCTCCTGGAGATCAGGAGCAAACTCTGGGAGCATCAGGGATTGTGTTATTCATAGTCCATACAACTGTTGCTCCTCTAAAATCACTACAAAAAAGTAACTCAAGTTATGACTCAGGGATTGTGCCTGAAAAATTTGTTCCACCTCTACTTCCGTACTGTTTTATTGCAGAGAACCTGTTCTCTTTTCTCTTTTGCTCCTTATTAGAGGGTATTGTTGTACTCTTAAAAATCGCAGCCAGTAGAAGCCATCCATTTAGAAAACCCCAAAACATTTAGGTGCTAAATTTTGGAAAACTTCCGTTTTGGGTTTTGGTCAAAACATACATAATCTACTAGTTCTGTTTGTCCTGCACACACTCTGGTCCTTTGCTTTTGTATGGCAGTCCCAGCCTTGGCACGACAGCATCTTCTAGGACACAGTGACTTCAAGAGTCTTTGAAGTGACACCTTCTTGCTGGGAGATGCATTTGTTCTGAAAATGAGAGACCAGTGAAGGTAGCAAATCACAGGTGGGGTGGGATGTTTCATCTGCGTTACATACAGCATGGAACTCTTTATTGGGAAAATAGAAAAGGGGTCTATGCAGGGAAATCCTGCAGAGTTAAATGGAGTATCTGGCTCATCGTGTACCCTTCCTGAGGAAGCTGAATGATTGTGGAATAGGCTCAGTGAAGTGGTGAAACCAAGTCACAGCTGTAAACAGCCGCATCTATAAAGCACTTTCACAGGGCCTAGGTTTAAAACCCTGCCAAATTTGCGCAACAGCAGTAAAGGAGCTGTTAAAGGACTTTAGGAAAAGGAAGCAGAAAGTGCCATGGAGCAGCAAAAGAGCCTCCAGAGAAGCAGCAATCCGAAAGGGCAGTGGGAGAGGATGAAAGACGGACTTTTGTCCCTATCCCAAGAATGGTGAGGAAATGGTTGAACAGTGGAGAGCAACAGAGCATGTAGGTGAGTATCAACATCTGACAACTGCCAGGGTCAGCATATGGAGTTGTACAGGCCTTTGGCCAGACCTTCTACACCTGCTCTTTTGTCATTTGCTGCTGTGCCAAGAGAGGCATATTTGTACTAGTTAGTGAGAACAAAGAGGATGAATCTATGCATGTGTCTTATTTATTTCCACCTTGGCAGGTCTGTAAAGAATTCAGAGAAGGCAGTGCTCTGAGTAATATGAAAGTTAATAAGGGCATTAAATGAAGGGGTAGTTCCTGAGAAACAAGGAAACTCAAGGGTTTTCTTAGAAAAGATTTATTGAGGGTTGCCCTCAGGTCTGCCTCAGTAAGTATGACAGTGCGGTCGTAACAGAAGCCAGCCTTGCAGGCTGTTCAGACCAAGCAAGACGCAAGAGCTGAAGAGGTCAGAGCGGTGTTTAGCCAGTAACCAGGTCAATAGGGGATGTGTGACTGATCTCTGGACACCACATGGAAGGAAATGTTACAGCTTCTCCATTTGCTTTTTTTTTTTTTTTATGTAGGATTTTTTTCTCCAAACTAAATGTTTCTTCACATTGCCATTTTTAAATTATATGTTATTTTCTCTTAAGAAACCATATAAAATAAATCAGATGTTTCACACAAACAGGTTTATCATGGACATGCTAATGCTGACTGAACTATAACAGGGGGTGGCTCTGTAGAGGAAGAAACCCAAATATCAGAGGAAAAAATACCCTCCACCTTTGTCTTGTCTTGAAAGGTATCAAGGGAAACTTTTTTTCCCTTTCAGTAAGCAGCCTTGCCTGAGGCCATTGTTTGAGCTACACTGCAGAGAAAGAGCCTGGAGGAGCCATCACATGTCCCAGCCTGCCCTTTCTAATATGTACCCTTTTTGTTAAGGAGGCCGCTTTAATTGAAAATATGTCTGCTTGAGAAAGAACAAGGGTCATGATCTTGCTCCTCAGTGGGAGCCTGCAGGAAAGAACTGGACTAGCTTTGTTAAAATGCCTTTCTCCATGAGCTGGACGCTGTCTCTGCAGTGCAGTCCTGCTCACATGCACATCACCCCTCCTGCTCCCAATGGCTCAATTGTTTTGTGGCTAGCCCAGCAGAAATAAGTCCAAAGAGGATATCTCTTAAGGACAGCCTTCTGATGAAGGTGAGGCAAGGCGTAAGGCAAAGCATGGGGCACACACAGACTCTGCATGCAGGATGCCCATTATCCTCAGCACGCAGCCCCGTCAGTTCATCCCAATCACTCCAAACAGCAAGGGAACTTTCAGGTGCCGATGCTACATTTATTATTTGTAAAACTCTCCTAGCTTATGCTATCCTAGCAGTTTTCAGTTTCATCATGGCATTTTGTCCAAACAATAACAACACCAAATAATCCAACACACAAGGCAACAAAGCATAAGCTAAGAATTAAGCCTTCCTTAAATTGTGAAGTTTGCAAAAGCTTGCAAAAAAAAAAAAAAAAGAAGAATACAATTCACGCCCCACTACCAAATCTAGTGCTAATTATTATTTAAACCCTAACCCAAGTAAACAAGGCATTAAGAGGCTTTTGTCCTGAAATTGAAAGGACACTTTATTTAAAAAACCTAACATTTTGCAGAGCCTGAAGTGGACTACTGCCTTGTTATGTGGCTACAATGCAGAGCCCCACTGTCACTACAGACACACTCACCTGCCACAGACCTGACTGCAGGAGGCCTTTAAAAAGAGATCTGTGCTCCTGAAGCAGACAGGGAAAGCAGCAAAAGGATTAGTGACACCTCATTTCTCCTGTCCGCTACAATCAGCTAAGGACTTGGAAAGGACAGCTTTATGCTCTTGAAACCAAAGTTGTGTGGGGGATATTGATTCTTTTACCCTGAATCTTTCTCTGGTGGTAAGAGCTGAACCGATTTCCTCCAGGTCCCCAGGAGTGTCATAACAGTTGTCTATCGTTCCATTACGCTGCGTCCAACATCTCTTTCTGAGGGCAGAAGAGGCATTACCTGATGAGGTATTTTTCTGACAGAGAAATCACAACGAATATAAGTCAATCACTCACCTTTGGAAGGTAGCAGCAGGAAAATAAGAACATTCTTGCTGAATTAAAGCTATTCTAAAGAGTTTTATTGTCCCCCTGGACTCATACTGGGGGCCCAGTTTCGTAATTGATGCAAATCAGCAGTCACAATTTCACCTAAGCTTCTAAAGAAAGGGTTTTGCTGCCACTCTGAAGAGATGCCTGACTTCTACTGTGTGAGTATTTCCACGTATCATGCTTGTAAACTATTGACAATGGAGACCACAGTATAAATTTTGATGATGAAAAGCTCCATGTAAACAGAGTGACTGACAATGTGGCATCTGCTTTGCTCAATCAAAAGCAAGTGTGATGTATCCAGCATAACTCAAAGCTACTGTGAAAAGGATACACATTTGTAATTCATCTGTTAGAATAACAACAGAAGCAAATTAAATGACTGCTACCATCCGAGAAATAGGATAGAAGCATTTCAGTTAGAAGCAAAGTTCATGAGATTTATCTGATATTCTGCTTATTTAGTTTTATTTACTGAATCCGAGAGGTCCTAATTCAACAATGAATTCAAGTGCATTTTTAGACTTTGCTGAAGCAAACAGAACTCTTGTAAAGCCTTTGGGTTGTCAATCCATAATCCAGTAAGGCAACCTTTCCATTAAAATTCAGTGGTTATATCAATCCTGGCCTTGGAGGGCCTCCCTGCTTGCCTCTAAAGATGAAGTGCAGTCTGTCCTGACTGTGAATTTGCCCCTTTTAAAGAATCTGGTACCCCAAGTTCCTGTGAGTGTCTCAGGATTAGGATGCCATGAATGACTTTGGCTATTGCCAGAGACTCCCACAGAGCCTGTGCAGAGATCACTGCATTCACTGAAAGCTGAGAGAGGTTGAGTGGGCAGGCAAAGCTGCCATTAGTGGTACCCATGGAGGGCTGTGAAGGCAAAACCAGCTTCAGAGTAGACCCCACTCAAAAAGGTCTGGGCTGTAATAAGTTAGGCCTAAATTAGAACAGTGTCTATCAAATTAAATAAAGTCATAATTCTAGTTAACCCGATCTTTCTTTGGTTAAAAATTCAAGCCAGCTTTTTCACCCTGTAGTTTTGTGATTTAATTTGAAAGACATTTATTCTCTTCCTGCTGCACTTCACCCAACCGTGACAATCATCAAACAGAAGTTGTTCAGCCTCATTGCATGAGATGAGCTGTCTGGCTCACAGGCAACTTTCTCCTCCCTTTCAAACCCTCCCTATCTCCTCCCTTTCAAACTCTTTTCTGAGTGAGCTATTGATCACCTTTTTTATTACAATATTTTAAAGGTGTAGAACAGTAAAACAACAGTGTGGAGCTGTAGCAACCTTCTGGTGATTCTTTGTAATGGGGGTAGAGGAAGGAGGGAGGGAATCAAGAGGGAATGGGGGGGGGCAAGATTTTGAAATGTAGATTAATCACAATTGTTATGCTAACAGAAAATTTCCATCTGTGCATGTGTCTAGCTCTTATTTTCTGTCACTCCCTTCATCTAGGGAAGGAGGAGTCCTGGGTTTTGATTCAGGCTTCTAATGAGAGAAGAACAGAAAGGAGCTGAAAAGAGCAGAAGGTATCCATATGGGTGAGAGCCGTAGTCAGAGAGACAGTGGTGTAAATTAAACAGCTACATCCTTTCCTTCAAGGAAATTGGGTTTTGGAGGGCTCCTAGGATACCCATACCAGTGGTGAGGAACAACTCTAACCACTGATTTAGAACATCAGAACTTGTGTTGCAAAGGCAAATAAAACCTAGTGGAAGAGAAAGGTGATCTAAAGAACATAATCTCTCCAGGAAATAAAAAATGAAGGTGAAGGTGCATTGTACAACCTGCATTAATGATGTAATGAGACGTGATGTAAAATAAAGAATAGCACAGAGCAGATTTTCGTTTCAGTCACTACCATTTCATTAAGAAGCCTCTGTTGAAGCATTTTTTTGTCCTAGAAGAAAATGTTACAGACTCCTAGAGGGAGATCTGGAGGGCATGGAAGTGAAAGCATCAGATCTGAGGTAGAAGCAAGGCACTTGTAGTCTTCGCTCTTCAATGATGAGTTGCTAGCAAGGCAAAAAAGGACAAATGTAACACAAAATCTCATAGCAACAAAATAGTGTACTAGTCCTCAAAGAGTGTATCTCTAGAACTAAAGAGATGTAAGAAAAAGGGTGCAAGAAAATTAGAATCTATAACTTACACAGATGTAGAAACCTGAGAAGATAGCCTGGTAGAAAAAAGGAGCAGGAGAGAGATACAGTTGGTTAGAGCATAGTGCTAAAACTCCAAGGTCATGGATTTGATCCCCATATGGGCCATTTACGTAAGCGAGTTGGACTTGATAATCCTTGTGTGTCCCTTCCAACTGAGAATATTCTGTGATTCCGTGATACACTTCAGCTTTTCTGTACGCTTCACCTATATTTTCTTACCAGGACCTGATCTATAAGACAGATGTTTTTGTTTCCCTGTGTTCTAGATGGCTGAATCACAATGAAAATGCTGCAGTTGTTGTACTTTCCCTAGACTGGCAGGGGCATCGAAAACTTGAGCTGTTGGAAGACACGAGCAGATCTTGGCTTGTTAAGCTAAACTGTAAGAAGAATGAGGGTGGATAAGACTCCTATCTATTAATACATACGATGGGGGAAGAAAGAACAAATGTAGAGACCTGAGAACTTTTTAAACTCAAAGGCAGTATTGGCACAAGGACAAATTATTATAAAGCAGTCATGAATACATTTAGGCTTGAAATGAGAAAAGGTTTCTAACTATCACAGGAGTGAAGCAGCTTTATAATGGGAAAAAGAAGAGGTCAGAAATTTAACTAGTGTTAAAGGCAGGGCTTAAGAGCTATTGTTTAAGAAATGGAATTGAACATGACAGTGATGAGAGGAGAATAAAAATGTGAATGATTCCTTCTAGTTCACTTTTTACTATAAAAATCCCTTTGATTTTTTCTAGAGTCCTAGATAAAAACTGAATAAACACATTTTCTTTAATTATCACCTGTAAGTTATTTTCTAAATTGCATTAATAGGAACACTAAAGGACACTAATTAACCACTACTTAAAATGCAAATGCCATGCTAATAGTCACCTTTCTCTCATATCTTTTCAGTTGCCACAGCTCACATCTGGAATATCTGAAACCAATCTAATACAATCTAATGAAAGTCTATAAAAGATCCAACAGTTTTATTTGCATAGTATTTGGTGGATAGTAATACAGGAGGAGCTAAGTTACACTGTTCAATGAAGAAGGGGTAGAACCTAATTTCAAGGTATGTGGCTCACTGTAACTTTCCCTGAATTAGTGATAAATAAAAATCAAGGTGTTCCTTTCTTTCCCCCCTCCCCGCCCTTCCCTTAATGAATCATAGCACAATGTACCTTATGGTAAAAAAAACCCTGTATTGCTAGGATAAAACCATACAGGGATGTGCCTTAGGTACTTTATGCATAATGCTAGTGACACAGCTATCTATTTCCTTCTGCATGCACACACACACAAAAAGATATTAACCCATTTCTAGAAGCCTTTCTGCATCCCTTGCCCTGTCACTGGATTTCAAGTATCACTTGTACAAAAGCACTTGTCAGAGGAGTCTCCTCTTGATAGGCCTGGCTGTTCCATGGCACCTTCTCTTCACATAACAGGGATCCTAGGGCAGTACAGAGTCTTCCCCTAAAGAGACAGCATGCACAGCTGGGCATAACATGGAAACCTCTGAGAGCCACTGCAAATTGATATATTGTCTGCACTCTAAAATGAATGTTTTTTTAGCTCTTTTTTAAGAGTGGAGTCCACCAAAAACTAATGGAACATTGTTATTTTGAAATAGAAATTATATGCTTAAGTAACACTGAAATCAAGTCAATGTCTCTGTATTTAGAAACCCAATTGTCTTACCTTGTTCTGCACACTCAAGTAATTGTTTCTGTTATATAGCCCATTACACAATTATATGGTTATAATTGAAATACTCAAACTATTTTAAACTATATTGAGAATGCATTTATGCTGCTTTATGCAAAAAACCTGTAACTGTATAAGATGAGGTTTTGAACAAGCTCTATCAAATCCTAGGAGGTATATTAGAGAGCTAAGAGTAGAACCTAACAAAATAACATTAAAAGAAAAACAATCACTTCATCTAAATGTCTATATTACTTTCATCATACTTAGTTTAAGTGCTTCAACAACTTTTATTACCTTCTCAGCGTATCTCAGTGTTCACCAGACCATTTTTGTAACATTTCAGTGGAAGCACTGGTACAACAGTTGTATCTATCATTAATAAATAAAACTGTGAGTCTAAAGCAGATGGAAAATTCTGGAATTAAGAAGGTCAAGAAATATTAATGGAGACTTCTACTCTCTCAAAAGAAATGTGACATAGTCATTATGATCTTCAGGAAACTAAAGGACTCCTACACAAAACGTTATTTAAGGACAGGGAAGTTCAAAACCTCGTGATACTTACCAAGTGTGAAAGGTATACAGAAAAGAGAAAGTCTTTAAAAGAGAAGCATTGCAAGACCCAGAGCAGAATGCCAGATGGAATGACTAAGCTCTAAACAAAGCAACAGCTAACCTTCTTTTCAGGGCTTTCTTCATGCACAGAAAGTAACTGGAAGAAAGCCTGAAAGCTAGAATTCCTGAAAGATCAATAGCAGATGGCAAAGTGTCAGTGGACCTAGTGGAGCAGGCAATATTACAGAGCTGATAAATGCAGAAGGGGTTTAAGAAACTGTTGTCTCCAATGGGAGCTGAAGACGCTCAGACTCCAAGTTACTCGGAAATTTTCTCTTGAGGATAGTGGTGAAAAGGAAAGTGAGTGGACTGCATCAGGAGAAGGCTAGAAAAAAGAGTGAGCACTTCTGCAACCAACCTGGGTTGTGCTTTGGGGTGTAGGTGCCACAAAGATGGTTACTGTAGCTGAGACAGACTTAGAATAGGTTACATGGGGACTCAGCTGTTAGCAAGATTGCATCAGGCTACATTAAGCTCCCTCTTCCGGAGAGCAGAAAGTCTGGTGTTATACCTTTATGGAAATGTTAACCCTTACTCTTATTGCCAGGACCTTCACCGCTTCTTCACTACTACATAAAAAGGTGCTAATAGGTTGAACTGTAGGGAGCACCCAAAGAGTTTTGTCTCTGTGTTATAGCTTTGCTGACTGTTTTCCCTTCTTTAGTTAATGTCTTCTCAAATGGAACTGTTAAATGCCCTCTCACTGCCTGAAGTGCTTGTCTCTTTTTTTCACTCAGATGCTTTTGGTTGGGTTTTACACTCCTGTTTTGCTCCACGTTCTTAAAAACTAAGCCAGTGTGTTTTGTTTAATTTATTTGTCTCTTGCATCTACTCCTTCACAGAAATGTTTTGAATGAGCTGCCTATTAGCTGTCTGATTTCCTTATCATACATAGGGTCACTCACTCACAGAAGTGGGTCGTCTGGCCCAACCTCCCTGCTCAACAGAGTCATCCAAGAGCACATGGCACAGGATTGCGTCCAGTTGGTTTTTGAATATTTTCAGTTAGGGAGGCTCCAAAACCATTCTGGGCAATCTGTTCCAGTGTGTGGTCACCCCCATATTCAGGTGGAACTTCCCTCATATTCAGGTGGAAATTTCTGGTTTCTGCCCAGTTTCTCAGTTTCTGCCCGTGCAGAACATTCACTTTAATTTGTATACAAGAGATTTTCTGTATTTCTGAGTTAGAGTGGACAAAAATCAAGCAACTCCTTTGAAGTAGATGCTACCATGAATGGCACAGTTCCCAGGGGTAGAGAAGTGAGAACAGTCATTCAGATGACTTATGACTTGGTATACAGCCAAAAGAATTTTCCAGGACATCCACATAAGCACTTTTGTATGATGATAGTTGAAATTACTTTCTTTCTCCTGCCAAACTCCTTTTCTACTGTACAAGGTCATTAACAGAAGTCCCTTTGGTACTGAAAAGACAACCAAATTCAAGTTAAACCTGAACCACAACCATGACGGAAATCTATTGCTGTCCTGAAGTAACACTTTCCAGAAACTTAATTGAAAACTACATACGGCAAGGGGATAAAGAAACAAAATTAGATAGCAATCTATCGGGTTTTGCTAAGTCATTTTACTGAAGAAAAAAATGAACAATTCACACAAATTAAACCTTGGCAGTTCTCCTTGGACCAATAAATTTCTTGATGAGACAAGATACAAGTGAAGAGATGCATCAGAATTTTACAAAAGAAGTGGACATGATGTTGTCATTTTGCCTTCCTCCTAAGTGAAATCTATTAATAATATCACACTAATGCTTTAAAAATAAGCCTTGCCTTGAGGGAAGAACCACAACCTACAAAATGCTTCACAACTGTTCAAGCATTAAAAACACACAGGCTTCCTGATGAGCAACTTCTTGGAAAACAAATCCCATTCTGTGCTAACTCCAAAATTTTCTTCTGCCTACCAGTGCCCACTTTCTCTGCTTCTCTATCTGTACTGCAATTCTCTAAAGTATTACCCTCAAACTCCCCAGCTTCACAACACATTTATCATTACACAGGAGTTCTAGCTTGAAAACCAGAAAGTGCTTTACAAGGCAAGAGCTGTTTTTTAACAAGGCGTAGAACCAGTAGACTACAATTAAACAAAAAATATCACTAATAAGTCAAGTCAGACCCAAAGTAAATAAAATCTCCCAAAAGATGAATAAATAGGGTATTAAATACATTTTGTTATAACTCAATAATTATTTGGATGGCTTTATGCTTAATCTACGCACTGTTTTGGGGGTATCTCTTCTACAATTCCTTCTGCATCTGTAAGGGATATCTACAATACCTTCCCATCTGCAAGAGACACGGACTATTTACTTGTTGCATATTTAGAAAGTATTCCCTTTCCACACAAAAAAACCCAGATTCTCAATCCAAATAATAATAAAGTAGAATAAAGATATGGCCACAGACAATATAATGACCCTTTCAGAAAGACATCCAGTTGAAATTCCATCTCCCAGGCTGATGAGTAGCTAACAGTATATAAAATTCTGGGCATATCACTCTGAGTCTACCTTGGTTTGCTCAGTTACAGAAAATGCAAGACATAAATGATACCCCTTGTCAAACGAGGCAGAGACCATGAGCTAGTCAGGATTTCTGTCTTCTACCTAACACACATACCCATTTAGTATTAGACAAAGACTAGAGATGAAGGAGTAGAAGCCTAGCCTGTTCCCATTATGAATATTCTACTTGTTAGGCTGCAGATTAAACTGACTTTTCATTGCTTGTATCTCAATTCTTAACATTTTCATCTTGGTTAAAGAGCAACACAAACCCAATATGCATTTCAACATGCAGGAAGGTAATTCACCTACTCTGCAGCTTCTGTCCATGGAAGAAACCATAGGACAGGAGGAGCAAATTGTCTACATCTGCACTGCTCTCTGCTTAGGACAAGCCCCTGGGGATGATCAGGATTTGGACAGAGTACAGGTGTTTCAGATTCCTAGGGAAAAAGGAATGCCTTCTGATCCATGCAGTGTAACAGTATTTATTGTTTACTTCAGCTGTGACATTTTAGGACTTATTCTGATGTCGTTAAAATATTTGCTTAGAAAAAAAAAACAATACTCCTTCTGTATTTCATATGGTGCCAAAATGTTACTAGAGAAACAGTGTAGACATGGGACCAAGGGTACCAACCAGTTCCCTCTGAAACTTTAGGTGTGATATGTGAGAGATGGAGAAATAATGAAATGGACAGGGGAGGTGAAGAAGGAGGAAAGAAAGAGAGTAGGTGACAATTAGAAAGATGATCTTGAGCAATATTAAAAAAATATCTCCCACATGGGGGAAAGAGTCATGACACTCTAGTGGAAACCAGCACAGAGTAAAGAGAATCATCACTGCAGAACATCTCTGCTCAGAGGAGAAATCAGACCAGCAGAAAGCCTTGTTAATAAAAGCAAGAAGACAAGAGTGCTCCAGAAAAAGGTTCATCTGCTCCTCCCACAGGTCCAAGCACCACTTACTAAAAATTTTAATGCAGGAGAGGGCTTTCAAACAAAAAATATTGTAGAAGGAGCTTTATTTAACTGACAATAATCTTGATGTGGACAATATGATCATTTTGGGGAAGGCAGGGCACAGCACTAATATTCAAAGTCCTCTCCTACCTTGATACAGTGACAGGATGTCCTCGTGCATATTGGCTGTTTTTCCACACCTGATAGCTTAGAATTATAGATCTGCAGGAAGACAGTGACTTTTGTTATTCAACGAAGGCTTTATTTCGAGCTTCTTGCTAAAAATAATGCAATGAAATGGTGACAAGTGAGAGAATTCAAACTCAGCATTTCCTCACAAGAATTTCTGTTAAATATCTTTTGTCACAGCATTGTGACTTATGTCTTTCAGTTTTCCATCTTTACCTCCCCTTCATTCCTGCATCTTGTTTTCTGTTATGTGATTACATGTACATTGGAAGATTAAATAGGAGAAAAGAGTAGAGTGGCTGTATTGTTTGTCCCCTCATCCCTGTTTCTTTGCATTTTTGCAGTTGTCATTCAAAAGTGCTACACAAAACATAGCTCTGTAAACAAATCCTGACCTATGCTGTAAGATATTAATTATAATATTTATTTAAATGAAATAATTTGTATGCATATAGGGGACTTTCAAACCTATTTTGTTCACAAAATTGCTGCTACCATTAATTACTACATGAATATTAATTGTTTTAATTAAATTGTAGTAATTTTAATGTTACAAGCCATAAGGAATAATACACAATGCATTCATCAGTAAATTGCATGGGGAAGATGGAGTGGAACATCAAGACGTTGCTATGGCCAGAGGGAAGGGAGCTATTCAATATGTCCTAGTCTATGTGCATCTGTCAGATATGCGAACATCTCATTTCTTCAACAGACCATGTAAGTTTAGGTTCATCTTGACAAATACAAATTCAGGAGTGAATGCTACTGTATTAACATATTAATGATTTAAAAGATATAAAGCAGAATTTTCAAACAAGCAGCGTCAAGAAGCATGCAAACCCAGAACATCAGGAAAAAATGTCCCCATCTAAGCAGGCCATGGCTCTCTGATGACAAAACGCCTAAAGCAGAGCAAGCAGGCAGCTCCTGACTGGGTTCAAAGCTCCCTGAAATTCCTCAGGAGCAGTATTTTAAGCCCTGACATTTCAAACAGATGAGTGTTTCCCTTCTCAGCCCATCCTCCTTTTCCCTGGTGTTCTCATATCTTCTTTTTAAATACTGATTACTTGGATGCTGTGGTCACACAGCATCGATTTCAAAGCTTTGCTTCCATGTATAGAATTGAGCAGCCATAGGAGCCAGGCTTTGAAGGAACAGAAGAGACAAGCAGCTGATTTCAAACAGCTTGAAACACTGAGCTGCAAAAAAGGACAAGTGAAGGGGAAACTCGAGTCTGACATCAGAATCAGCATTACTGACACTCATTATACATTATATGACACCTGCTTTTCTTCAGGGAGTAAGATACAGAATCTCGGCTCTTGGTGCAGTCCTGGAATCCTTGGTCCAGTTGCACTTAAATATTGTACAAGGCTTCTTTTCAGACATCGGGGGAAGGCCAGGCAACCCCTGTTACAGGTAGGATGCTTAGCCAGAGGCAGATATCTTTAGTTTTGCTGCAATGTACCAATGTGGAGTTTTTTATCTCAACAGGTTTCAGAAGCGAGTTACTGATAGACCACTTGTTTCTTAACTACTGCGACAGCATTCTTCAGCTCAATGCAGTTTTTAAAGGCTTCCCAGTCCTCCTCTTCATCCCAATATCATTTTCACAGAATAACAGAATCACACAGAATAGGCCAAGTTGGAAGGGACCCATAAGGATCATCAAGTCACACCATATGCCTGAACACCATGCTTCTTGAACTCTGTCAGACTTGATGCTGGGATCACTTGCCTGGAAAGCCTGTTCCAGTGCCCAACCACTCTACCCTCTGGGTAGAATTGTTTTCTGATATCCAACCTAAACCTCCCCGGACACAAATTCAGGCCTGTCACTAGTGACTGGAGAGAGGAGACCAGTTCCTGATTCTCTTCTTACCCTCACAAGGAAGTTGTAGATTGCAATGAGGTCTTCCCTCAGTCTCCTTTTCTTCAGGCAGAACAGACCAAGTGACCTCAACCCCTCATTTTATGGCTTCCCCTCAAGGCCCTTCACCATCTTTGTTGCCCTCCTTTGGACACTCTCTAATAGCTTACTGTCTTTCTCATATTGTGGCACCCAAATGGCACACAATATTCCAGGTGAGGCCACCCCAGTGCAGAGCAGAGCGGGACAATCCCCTCACTTAACTGGTTGGCGATGCTTTGCCTGATGCCCCCCAGGACAGGGTTGGCCCTCCTGGCTGCCAGGGCACTGCTGACTCAGATTCAACTCGCCATTCACCAGGACCCCCGGTCCCTTTCCATGGCACTGCTTTCCAGCATCTCATTCCCCCATCTGTATGTACATCTGGGATTGCCTCAACACAGGTACAGGATCCAGCACTTTCTCTTGTTGAAGTTCATACAGTTGGTGATTGCCCAGTCATGTGATTTGTCAAGGTCTCTCTGCAGGGCCTCCCTGCCTTTGAGGGAGTCAACAACCCCTCCCAGTTTTGTGTTATCAGCCAACTTGCTCAGTATCTGTGGCTCCTCAAACTACACGAAAACAGCTTTGCTTTATTCGAGCTGGGACAAACTGAATAGTTTATTGTATGTAAGCACCACAATTTATCACACTTGGCAGAGGGATGTGCAAACTACAGGATAGGAAGAATGTATGGAACTTTTTATCACACAATTAAACATTTCTCAAACTATTCAAACTCTTCATAAACCATCTTCCAACATTCTTGTTACCGTAATTCCACAACCAATGGAATGACCAATTCATAGTCCCTAAATGGAACTATAACAAACAGTCCTCTCACTTCAGACTTGCTTCTGGTCCTAGGTATACATGACACTACCTCAGTTTGGTGGAGTCAGCAGTTCCTCCTAACACTTTCTCAGACTTCAAGGTCTCTTGCTCAGGCTCCAGGGTCTCTTGCTGTATTCCCTTGTTATCTCTGTGACTTCTTGCTGAACACCTGCTCCTACAAGTATCCCTTCCAGTCCTGCATTCAAGTCATTTATAAAGATGTTGAAGAGCACAGGGCCCAGGATGGAGCCCTGTGGAACCCCAGTAGTGACAGGTCACCAGTCTGATGTCACCCCATTCACTGTTACCCTCTGTGCTCAACCCATGAGCCAATTGCTCATCCAACATATGATGTGTTTATCTGGCTGTGGGTGCTGGACATTTTGTCCAGGAGGATCTTGTGAGAGACAGTATTGAAAGCTTTACTGAAATCCAAAAGGATAGCACCAATTGACTTCTCTTGATCAGCTGGGTGGGTTACCTTGTCATAGACAGAAATCAGGTTTGATAAGCAGGACTTTCCTCTCATGAAGCTGTGCTGGCTGTGACCAATGACTACTTTGTGTTTCAGGTGTTTTTCAATACCTCCCAGAATAATCTTCTCCATAAGTTTAACAGGCACTGAACTGAGACTGACAGGTCTGTAGTTCCTGAGGTTCTCCTTCTTGCCCTTCTTGAAAATTAAGACAAAGTTCACCAGCTTCCAGCCAGCTGGGACCTCTCAGAATTCTCAAGAGCGCTCGAAAGTAATTGAGAGAGGTTCTGTGATGATATCAGCCAGCTCTTTGAGCATTTTGAGATGAATCCCATCAGGTCTCATAAGTTTCTAGGGTTCCAGCTGGAGCAGGAAATCCTGCACAATTTCAGGGTTGACTGGGAGTTGATCATTCTCACAGACACGGTCCTCCAGCTCAGTTCGCCAAGACCCCCTTGATCTGTAATCTGTGTTGAAGACAGAAGCAAACAAAGTGTTAAACGCCTCTTCTTTCCCTCTGTCTCTGTCAGGTGACCATCCTGATCCTGTCACAGGCTGATGATATTTCAATACTACCTACTGCCATTAAAATATTTGACTTATGCCAATGATGTCAAATCTCTGGGACTGGGCCAAAGCTTTCATCTCATCTTGTTTTTCCCTCATGCTGACTGCATCAGTGTAGAAACATTTCAGTTTCTACACTAGAACATTGTACATTGTAGCCAATACCTCCCGAAGCAGACTGAGGGATCCCATTACTGCTAATTTCTTGAAGACTTGGCACACCACCCCATCACTCATCACTGGCAAGCCTGTTTTTGTCCCTTTCCCACTGCTGGGCTAGTTTAAAGCTCGGTCAGTGAGCCCCACTAGCTCTTGTACTAGAACACTTTTTCCCCTCTGAGAAAGGTGCATCCCATCAGGTATCAGTAGACTAGGTGTTGAGTAGATCATCCCAGGGTCAAAAAACACAAAGTTTTTCTGATTACACCAACCTTGGAGCCACTCATTGACCTGATGGATTTGCCTATTCCGATCAATATTACTCCTCATTCCTGGAAGAATTCCTTATTACTGTGCTTCTGATCCCTCCGACAATCATCCCGGGGCTCTGGAGTTTATTTTGATTGTCCTTGGACTTGTCTTTGTTGTCACTGCAAGTTTGAACAAACAATAGCAGAGTGCCTTATTAGACTGGAGAGTTTTCCAGTAATGTCCCTTTCCTGAGCCTCTGGAAGAGAGGAGACCTCCCTGTGAGTTGGGTCCAGTCTGCATATAGGGCCCCCAGTTCCCCCTTAGAAGGAAGTCTCCTATTACAACTACCCTTCTTTTCCTGTTAACATTTTCACTCAGGCATTTCAGTATTTTAAAATACTATTCAATAGCAAGTTCCTCAGCAATCATGATTGCACAGTCTGTAGTTCTTATAATAACTTCTTTGTTCTTATAATAACTCATTGTTCAGAAGTAAAGCAATTTTAATCAATTTTTTTTTATCTGATCACCAGTGTTATCATGATGTCTGGGGACTGGACCACTTGCCCTGTGAGAAGCATCTGAAGGAAGGACTCCTTTTCAGTTTGGAGAAAAGATGGCTTCAGGTGGACCTGATAACTCCCTCCTGGTACCTAAGAGATGGTTACCAGGAAGATGAAACCAAACCCTTTACAGAGGTGCATGATGAGAATGACAACAGTGGTCATTAAAAGGGAGTTTCTGACTTGAAATATAGGAAAATAAAGATTTCAATAAGGAAAACTAAGCATGGGAATATGTCCTCAGGGCTGTGGAAAAAGCCTGCTCTGAATTCAGTGCTGACCCTGTTTCACCCAGGAAGTTTGTCTAGGAGACCTCCAGTGTAATTTTCTGCCCAAACGAGTTTGTGTGGATCTTCTCACCAGAGCTATGTTAAGGGAACAAAGCCTCAGGATGTGTGCAGTAATGCAAATCTGTCTAGCTCTGGAAAAGCCCTGGAGTCCTAAGAGTGAATTTATAACTTTTCATAGCACTGTGAAATAACATGACTAAGATAAACTCAAGCTGTGTCTGTTTTGTATTCTGTATGTGCTATTCTAGATAAGAACTTGAAAAGATAAAGGCCTATCTATCCCCTAGTCAGTAACCATGTTATGACAACATTTATTATTTCAGAGTCACTGTGAGTACTTGTTAAGAATTTTAGTTTTGCAAACATAGCTGTGGCCTTCTAACACAGTCTTACTTTTATAAAATTCAAAATGAATATTTCATAGCATATACAGTTCTCTAAGATGCCATGACTCTGTGGATATGTGACCCAGTTTGAACAGATCCACAAATGAATTTTATTTGTATTTAGAATAACCTATAATCCAGAAATATTTAGACATTTACCTTCAGCCAACCATGTCAGAATATTCCTCCAATAACCTAATTTTCATCTTAAGGTCTATACTATACCATACTGGGATTTAAAGGGGACTGAACATTTCATATTATTGACAACTCATATGATGGACTGCATAGACCGTATAAGGATTTTCTCATAAGTATTTATTAACTAAAATGGAGCTATAATTTCTGTTCACATTTATCAGGAGATTTGTTATTGGTCTTATTTATTTGTTTTTATTTCTACATATAATAACACAATAGTGTAAGAAACCAAATCTGAAGAGTTCATAAAACTATAACCACCTAAGAAGTTAATTTCACTTTGTGATATATAGAACAAAAGCTTACTTGGGAACAGAGTGAATCTGGAGATTTTATGTAAGTTCTGCTGCGTGGACTCAGTGTGGCATCAGTTACCCTGTGAAATGCACTGATCTGCCTTCCCTGTTGTTCAGAACAGCTGAATTCAAAAGGAAAGAAATCAGAAAAGAGCCACCAGGCACCAGGTCAATCAAGAAACAGTAGGCTCCAGAAACCAGGAGTTTAGCTCTCAACATGTAGGTTGAGAGAAGATACAGTTTTTCTCTCTAAATACATTACAGGGTGGCAGCGGGAAGAGAGAAGGCCTATCAAAGCTGAAGAACAACACTAACACAAGAACAAATGGGTATATTCTATGGCTCAGTTAAGGCTGGAAGTTAGGAATATTTACAGGAATGGCCTTTCAGTATGAGTAATGAAGAGGCAAAAAACTTGCATAGCATTAAGATAAAGTTTCATTAACTGTATGACACGATTTCTTGCTCTGGTATGTATCCAGGAATTCCCTTCAGTCTTATGAAATGTGTTAACAAGCTACATCTACTCAGACAATATTCCTCCTCCATTATTGCTATCTATAGATAAATTTAGGATTTGGAGACATTCTCTCTTATGCGACTAGCAGAGAAATCTTGCATCTTAGATAAAGAGAGACATTACATAATTTGTTCATGCCTCTTTTGCTCAGAACAGAACATACTTTAAAATCTTGGCTCTCCACAAGATTATAGGACTTTTGCAACTAATCACAATAAAAAAATACTCTATTTTTACATACTGCAGTCAATATATTATATGGCTAATGCTATGGCAAATCAACATTAAATAAAATCAAGCATTGGAATGTCAAGCTGCTGAAATCACAAGAATAACTGTTAGAGGAAAAAAATACAAAAACCTCTCTACTTCTTGTTCCTGTTTTACTTCTTAGCAAACTTTGGGGGACTAAAAAAACCTCAAATCAACACACTTTCTCTTTCTCTCTCTCTCTTTCTCTCTCTCTCTCTCTCTCTCCATATCTATATCTAGATATCTATATCTCTACATCTATATAGAAATTAGCAGTGCTTGGAGTAAAGGATATTCCACTCAAGGGAACAATGTCTAGATACTTGTAACTCTAAGATAATACACACTAAATAAAACTATATTGTTGACACAAAATGGTATGCTACTTAAAAGAAGACGTGAATTTGCAATTATGAAATAAATGTGGCCAAACACCCAGAATTCTCATAAAAGCAGATTGCAAACTAGCATGAAATCAGATTAATAAAAACTTCACAGTGAAATGAAAGACAAACAAATCCTTACAGAAAAAAAAAATTACATACACAAATGAGGCTTAAAAGACCATGAAAAGCAGGGCAAATTAAAAAAAAATAAATATACAGCTTGTGAAGTAGCCAGCAACAGTATATTGTGTCTACTAAGGCTTCAGCTGCAGTATAAAATCCCTTTGCACTCACAAGATAATATTTTCAAATTATGGATTTGCAGCCCTAAGATTTCCTGTTGCCATGACAGCATGAAACAGTTGTTGCCCATCATTATGGATCATGTGTTTTAGAAATGTGATTATATTGCTGTAGTATTTAGCTTACTTGGAAAACACCCTGCTGTTTTTCAATGCATTCAATTTTTAGGGAGATGGGGCTTATTAATTCTTCAAAAGTCACTCTTACGAAGGCTGAAATATCAGAATTATACTAGGTTTTGCTCCCAGCAAAATCAGCCTTTCTATGAATACAAATATTGTACTGGTTATTTAAATAGCATAAAAGACAGTGTCATAGAATTCTGTAAATCTACAGCAGAGATAAGACTCTCTTAATCTGAATGATGTTTCTATGACTATTGGGAGTATATATTTTCAGCTCATATAACCCTTTCTATTCCTGAATGCTATAGTACTGATTATTCAGTGTACCACATTTGGCATATGACACTTATTCAAGGTAGCAGTAATGCTTGGAAAGGGATAGGCTTATTGTTGTATCAGGATAACCCCATCCTGTGCAAGTTTCTGGTTTGTTTGTTTGTTTGTTTGTTTTTCGGGGGGGGAGGGGAGGGCAGATTATATTCTTCCTAAATTCTATGGTATGTCAAAGGGCAAGGAGTTGTGGGTCGTGTTGAGTTCCTTGCTGGGTGGAAAAACTCAGTCCTTTAAGCCACAGGTACAGTAAATCAGAAGTGACAACACCTCTGGCAACCAGATGGACACTATTTGAGCCACTTCACACATTTGACTGAGCTCTTAAAACATATTTGTATATAATAAAAACATAGGTGTTTTATTCTTGAACAATACAAGCAAATATATCCTCTGTTTTGTAGAGGATTAACAATAGCAATGCTCACACCCAGGCAGAAGCACAGAAAAGGTCCCTGCAAGGTCTTCAAGAGCAGGAAGCCACAGGAGCACTGATGGGAGCAAAGAGGCCAGATAGCTCTGACACAGGCAGGTCTGCTTTCCTCTTGTCTCCTATAAAAAGATAATATTTTTTCTTTGCTTTTTCCTCTGTCCCATACAGCATGTCAAATCATACCACAGTTTTGAGAGGCATCATAACAATGTAGTCTATATCTCATAAAACAAATTTTTGTGATTAGCCATTTGCCAAACAGGAAAATGAATATAAGATCTTCTATCAGGGTACAAACCATGGGATAATTAACTTGGGCAAATACATCACGATCTGGTGACACAGCATCAGCTATCAGGTTTAACTGGCTGATTTTCTCCTCTTTGGTCTTCCCTCAAATTTCTACGTGTGACAGTAAATAGCTTAATGGTGTTTTAAGCAGAGAGAAAAAAGTATATTTGTGTGCAATAAGACTCAATCTATCATATAGGGGATGCACAAGCTTTTTTTCAGGCATACTGAAGAGGAGTAGTGGAGAAGAAAACACAAACAACATTTGTTTCATAAATTTTTCTATCATTAAGCATGGCATGTAACTGAAAAGGTAATAAACATGATAATGAGTTTGGAAAATTCACAAAATTATCTCTAAATTCGAGGTGAATTGCTCTATTAGCATGAAGAACTGAGCAGTATATTCATAGACTATATGGCATCCAACTGCCGCTGCAAAAAATTATAAAATATATTTATGATGTGTGAAAAGCTAAGTTAAACCTCGCAGTAAAAGCAGCTGAAGGTATACCAGTATATGAAAGCATTCAACAACATGCAGAAAATCAGTTGTTTACATAAATAAACTGTTATAATGCTTCCTTGCACTATTTTGGCCTGTAACAATTAGCACTATTCCCTGCAATTCCCAAGCCTCTCTTGGATGCTGTATGCTTCAGGAAACACTCCCACAGGCAGGAGGCTCACAGACATTTAATTTCCCAGGTCTGGGCACACGGTGTGCTGTGCCTCCAGGGCCACGAATGTTCCTGGGCTCATTTAATTGACCTCTATGGAGTCTATATGGAGTCTACAGCATCTGAGACAGGCAGAGTAAGACAGGGATGATAAATAATGATGTCATTGTGAGAGCAAACTAGAAGCTTGCTTCAAAAGCATTTTCTGACTTGTGTCAAGTGCTAATTCATAGTGAGATAGAATTTGGATGATTTAAAGATGACTATATTACTAAATATCTCTGCCTATGTTTTTGCAGTTTATTATATATACATTTTAACAGTTTATTTTATCTGCTCCATTTAAAGGGTCCTTTATTTTGCTACCAACTGCTATGATTGCACTACTGTGAACACACTCAGTGACACAGTCCAGTGATATAAAAGACACCAAGAAGTAGTAAAAGGCAATTCTTTCAATGGTTTTAAGAAGTATTAGCAAAATCAGACTGTTCCACTCCCTCAGTTTCACCTCACAATGGTTGCCAGGATCTGTATTCACATCAGTATGTATCCACATTAGCATGTAGGCAAAACACCTCTTCTGTAGGCCTGTTATGTTCAGCCATCACAATTCAAATGTCAGCAAGTGTCCTGTCAATCACTAGAAGCCATATCTCAAAGCCAGATTCAATGCTAACCCCACCTCTGTAGGTATTCTGGCTTTCCAACCCCACTTTTTTGAGAATTGGTGTGTATCTGCAAGTCTACAAGCATGCCAATATGATGAGAACCAAGGAGGGATTCTTTTGAGCGGTGGCAATTAGTAAGAGATTTTTATGCCTTGTTAAGCCTAATTCTGCCTAATTTCAGCATGTTCCTTCCCTTTTCTTAGCACAATGAACTGTGAATAACCATGAGAAGCTTGTATGAAGCAGAGTAGAAAGAATTACAGAAGGAGGTAGGGAGCCTCTGCAGATATGTGAAGAGCACAAGGCTTGGTCACAAATGATTAGGACAAACTATAAATGCTGGTGACCATTGAATGGGTCAACATGGTTGTCCAGACTGAGGGAAAATGAGTCAAGGCTACTGATGCTGCTTTGCCAGGCTGCCCTGTGGCCTGTCATCAGAAGCCTATCTTCTCTAAAAAACTCATTTATGTCCTGGTGGCCCACAAGAAAACATCCCAGAAAGCTTGTTATATAGTGCTTAATATCTAGCAAATCACTGTTTTGTCTGATCTGAGCCTGAACTGAATATGTAGGGTTGGATGGCAAGCTAGTGACATAGATGAGTAACTGCCTGAGACATGCAGCCCCCTTCCTCACAAGATAACTACAAATGCTGCCTACACCTCCTACCTTTCACTGAACATGTCAACTTGCTAATGTTCAGAAAGCTGTATTTTCTCTTCCTTGGTCACCTATTTCATTTCAGGGTGCTAATGCAACTACAATCCCGCAGTCCAGTTTTGCATACTGCTGTAGCATGAGATTTTCTTTACCTTAAAAAGTCTCTCTGCATTATGCTTGAAGCAAATACAATTCTTAACTTTCCCAGAACCCTTAAGAGATCTTAATATAAACATGAGGGGACATGCGGACAGAAAAGAGATATTCAGAGGGCATGCTCATAGCAAGTGCATGCAGCAAAACGTCTAGTACATCCAAAAGGAATTATATCACAGAGGGCACCTCAGCATGCTTATCCTTTCATGGAGTGCTAGTAATTTGTTTTTTCTTACTTCAGTAGTCTAACAGTTATTTGCAAGTATGCAAAGGCAAACCAGAATTCTATTATGTGGCATATACTATTATTATAATATATATATAATTATACATAGCCTTTCCTAAAATCCTTTATTTCAATCATTTGTCAGAGCCTGTGTATGGGTGCACCAGAAAAAGGGACTTTCTTACAGACATACAAAGCACCATTTATACTTTACTTTCAACATAAAAAGCAGGCCACAAATTCTACCACAAATGTGTTTTTGCTTTCATGACTGGAGCAAGCTAATAAAGGAAATTTTACATACCTTATTAGTGATTGCCCTGGACACTCAGTGTTACCACGTATCAGAACAAGATGTCTCCAAGAATATAGTGGAATTCAGCCATACCTGAAATGAAGCATGACAGCACAAGCCTGGCTCTCCCAAGTGATGGTGCTGGCAGAAAAAGTTGCCACTTTGAGCTTATGAAGACCAAGAAAGTCTATGAACAAGAATGCTTTACCCCCACTTCCCAAAGAACCAAGCCTTAGGTAGACTCCAAAGTGCTTGTCAATAAGAACTTCTGAAGCAAGGCAGGAGAGGTCAGGATCTGGCCCACAATCTG
This sequence comes from Campylorhamphus procurvoides, assembly GCA_013396655.1. Taxonomy (NCBI): domain Eukaryota; kingdom Metazoa; phylum Chordata; class Aves; order Passeriformes; family Dendrocolaptidae; genus Campylorhamphus; species Campylorhamphus procurvoides. Next base: position 2,341,959 of record WBMV01000702.1, on the reverse strand, counting down.
GCAGAGTTATTCTCATAGCTCAAAGAGCTATTCTCATAGCCTTTAAACTTAACACCATTTGTAATGAAGACCAAATAAAAAAGCCTATTCAATCAGGAGATTCTGTACATTTTCCAATGAGATTCAAACGAGTGAAGTTTTGTCTCTTCAAATTCATTGTCTGTATAAAATGTAGGAATTAAGGTTTTTCTGTCTTTCAGTGTAGTCCTATGAATTTTGCTTTTTTCCTGTCTAGAGTCTTGTAAATTTATCCATGCAATGAGCTCCCCAAACTCATCCTATTTATTACAAATATATAAATTAGAAAACCGCTCTTACAACACTTTCTTTTGATAGGTACCAACTATGTCACTAGTAGCTGTCTGCTAGCAAACAAGGATGCAAAACATGCAGTTTGTGGTGGAGACCCAGTGTTTTATGCAGAATTTTAAAGGAATGTTTTCCCACTCCATTCTGGAATTGATGCCAGTCCTACACTTAAGGAAATAGCTCAGCAAGAGCTGCATTGCCTGGGTTCCTTTTTATCCTGCTGCAGTGCAACAGAGGCTATTTTCAAAAGACAAAGAGTGCAGAAAGTTCCCAACAAATAGATCTGTATTTAAATTTAACATTTAATAGATCTGTATTTAAATTTAACATTTCAGACCTTGGTACAGCACATACAAGAAGCTGATTCTCTGTTGACCTCTCTCAGTCCAAGGCTCCACCTTACTCTGGGGATTTTGATACTGGTGTAAGTACAGACCAACGTGGATAAGGCATGGACAGAGAAATCTGAAATTGCCAGGAAGTTCAAGTAACTGGCCTGTTTCCTAGGGAATAGTATCAGTCTGTTGCATACTGATACTATTTTGCATTACTGTGCTCTGGGCTTTTCCATCCATCTGTAAGTTTAAGTTTCTTTCCCCTTTTCCTTTCCCTTTCCCTGTCCCTTCCCCTTCTCCTTCCCCTTCCCTGACATAAATTCGGGAGTTAGTTGTCAGGCAGAGAGGATGCGGGTTTCACAAATATATGACAGTAAGACATGAAGTAAAATGTTCTTAGCAAGGTCTCAGGCATGAAAGAGGTGGGTAAGGTGTAATTCTGCTGGGGCAGTGTCCTGAGCACAAGGAGAAGATGGAAGAAGAGTTGTTACCACTATTAGGAGCAGAGAGAGAAAACCAAATATAAGCAGTCTGCTACCTTCTAACTGGTCCAGCAACAAGCATGTAGGATGTTAAATAAAAAGCATGACATTAACACATTGAGAGAAGCCAAATCCAAGGGCTTGTAAAGCTGATAAGGCTTCTGGAGAAAAAACCTAGACATATGCTGCCCGTTCAAAGTCCACGCTACAGCATAAATTGTAGAGGCATAAAGTTAAGGCTGAGAAAGTAAATTTAAATTCCGGATAGCCTTAGTCTCAAGATCCAGAATAAATGTAATATATTTTAGTTCATACTTTAGCATAGTTTTGCCTGCTTTGAACATTAAAATAATGAATTCTTGTCAATGCATGTTGTGTTGAACTAGATGACAGGCCACTTCTCCCATTTACTTCACCGGCAGGGCCAGTGATGGATGGAGTTTATGAAGTCAGACATCTCTGCTCAGCTACTAAATTTACAGGCTCTTACTCCTAACTGTAACCCAGAAAAGCACAACAGAATGACCCACAAAACAAACAGTCAAATAAGAAAACAAGTTATAGAACAAGTTATAGACATTCAAGGAAAGACTAGGGAAAAAACCAAAAACATCAAACCCCAAACAATAAAAACAAACATCCTCCTAAAAAGGCAAAGAGCCTTTCCCATAGAGATAAGCTTCAGCTGCCTATAAAAAAACACCTGTGGTTTGGTTCTGCAGTTTCAGGTTTCTCTGAATGTAGAAAAGGAGCAAGCTTAGTTCTCTGTTCTTATGTGAGCTAAACTCTCAACTGGACTTCAAATCTCACAGTGCAGAGATACAAACAAGGAGAACCCTATATCTGAGTGGTTCAGGTAGTTCTCCACTCAGATTCAGTGGTGTCTCATCGGTGTTTTCCCACTTTTCTCTTGGCTATTGAAGAATCCTGAGAATAGAGTGGTGAGTCTCTCAGCAATACTCCCCAGAATCCAGTTCTGTGCAGGGTATGGAAACAGTGATTTCTTGGAAAGACAAAGTTTCTGTCTCACGTGCCACATCTAGTAGAACAATGCTTCCATTGATTTACAGCAACCAAGTCACTGCTTTTTCAGAGCATGACATTTACTATTATCTCTTTGTAAAGCATGACAATCTCAGGGCAACAGAAAGAAGACTTGGCTGTCGATTAAACCAAACTTGATTCATTAAAAATACTGCTGACATTTCCACTGATCTATGGTATTCTTTTCCTTCACATTAAACAATGTAGTCATTTAAAGCTCTTAAGGTCACTGTTCTATAAATGCACTGTGTTTAAGGTAAATGCCATTTAACCATTCCTTGGCCTAAAGTAAAAAAATAATACCACAAAAAAAAACCAATAAAGGGAAGAGGATGATAAAAATAGGGGCTGGCTGCCATGCCTTGCACTGCTTCCCCTGCTCCAGAGCTGACCCTCCCTCAGAGGAGGAGAAAAAGATGTACTGGTTAGACACATGCAGGTACTCCTCATGCAGACTTCCTCATTAAGCAAGTAATGGCAAGGCTTCACACTGTTAGGACTACTTGTTTATTCATTCCTGATGCCACTTTAAAATTGTTATTACAGAAGGCGGCCCAGTGCAGCCAGCGCAGAAAGTGAGCCAGCACCCACACACTTCGGAACAAAACCTTAAGGCAGAGCTCCTGTGGGTCCAGCTCCTGGACACCCGCAGCATCCATATTTACCAGCAGTTCAGCTCTTCGGCAGCATTCGATCGCACCATGTTCCCTGCTGAAAGTAAGGTTTTTATGATTTAACAGTACAGATCCTACAATTTCAGTACACAGCATGAAACTGTTTAATTCACTGTTTGTTTTACAATTAAAGGAGAAGAATATACTTCTAGAGACTTTCCCATATCCAGTAGGGTTACTGCCTCAGGAAAAGCTAGTAACAGCCCACATGTGGCAACCTTTGCCATTAACATTACTCACACTCTAAAATGCCAAGGCTATATCAATTGTTTGACTTCACTTCTAATGGAGTCATGGTATTCTCTCCCCAGAGGAAGACAAATACCTCCATTAGGCAGAGGTCCTGGAGAGTGAGAGAAGCCTGTCTCTCACTAGGGAAGCTGCCTTACAGCTCACAAGCCTTCTCCCAGCAAGGGTTGAAAGGCAGGTATATGGTTGTAAATACCTCATGGAATCATTCTCTGAAAATCTTTAGCTCTGGAAAAATCAACAGTTAAGGATGCAGTTGTCTGTAGAAGAAATGTATGGTTTTATCAGCCCAAACCTTCTAAACCTTTTTTTTTATCTTCTTTCTTATTTTTTTCTTTCCTTATTTTTTTTAGACTTTTTTTTTCCATATAGGCTTTAAGGTTTGTATCACTGAGACAAGAGTGGTTTAGTCTCAACACATATCCCTGTTTTTGTGTTGGAATTTGTCCCTGAGCCTTCATTTGACTTCTTGAGGACAACTGGATATTCTAAATCCTTTCTGAAGGTCAGGGAAAAGCTATTGAAATTCCCTGCTTTTTCATTTGTCTGTATATTGACTCATGTAAGTCTTTGGAGCACTGAGACAAAATGCTCTCAAAGAGGGCCTAACTAGGTGAGATTGAAGTAAGTCCAGTCTTGATCATTCTCCAAACAAGAGGCTGGGTTCTAATTTCCTCTTAAGCCTTTGCTAAATAATAAAGTTTGACAGACCAGGAACATTACTTTTACACTGTGTTGAGCTGATAAAAAGGCTAGAATCAGGAAGAAAAGAGAAAATCTAACCAAGATGAAATTTGTTCTGGTGACACCAAATGATTTTTGTCTTCTAATAAGTGTATGTCGTCTTCATTTGCTTGTTGATCAAACCCTCATGTGGCCCAGTGCATATTTTCGCAGCAGAATCAGTCATTAGATTTTAAAATGCAACTCAGGATTTTTCTGAGTGTATATGGCTTGTCTCAGAAACATCTGTTGAATTGGCACTATGAAAACTCCTGTGAGCAACTTTGGAATTTGTAGTACCTACGTAGAAGGGGGATTGCTGCACATAGAATTTAGCAGACAATTGTGTGTACCTTTCCATACAGAAAACATGCTTTGAAACAGTCATTCACAAGCTGAGGAAGCACTTGACACTGAAGTAGCACAGAATTTATGAGGGGATGATTTTTATTATCATTATTACCAGAATGTTAGAGAGGATGATGTTTTGATATTATTGTTACTAAAATAATCCACGCAGTATTCTATCCCTGGTTCTTCCAATAATAAATTCTGCTCTAACATCACTTATCAATGACTTTTTACTATAATCTCATTGTTACCACATGTTAATGACCATGTTTAGCATCTGAGCATGAATTCAAAGCATTTATGTCCACACAGAGTTGACAATTCTGAATTTGAATGATCTGGAAAATAAATAAATGGAAAATTATCTATCTTTGTGAATTACTTCTGAAATTGAGATTTGACCTTCCTGGAGCATTTCAGACTCTCTGCAAGAATACAAGAAATACAAAAGTTTTGCCCAACTGCATTATATTTGAAGTTGGGAATGGAATTTGAATTGCTTTTGAAATCTGAGAGTACTAAGAGTAATTCTTTATCCAAGGGAACTGCAAGACTTTTCTTAGCATATTTCACCAAATCTGTTTTCATCCAGACTTCCTTCCTCTTCTCAGCAGATTAGGACCTGCTGCTGTAAGGTACTAGAGCTAGATCAGATCTGAAGTTAAGGCATACTGCATTTCCCAGAACTAGGGCAAGATTTTCTTTCTTCCTTTAAGATGAAAAACTTACCCAATCTAAGCAAACTCAAGATCTTGCCATTTGATTTTAGGATTGTAGGGGGTTTTATTTTCTCTTTATCTCTTTCCTATGCTATGATATTGCAAACCACATTTATTTTGTAAGTATTTGATGGTATTTCTAGAAATATTCTTAGAGATGAAAGACACTTCAGAGAAAAAACGTTGCTGAATGGAAATGTAAATGGACTATTGGCTAGTTGCTTGAAAAAATGTCACATTTTTAAATGTTTAAACACATACCTGTATTTCTAAAAGTGAACACTCTGCTTATCTTCAAGCAGAACAATTAATTTCAGTTCAGAAGTATGTATGACCTTACATTCCTAATAAATAGCTAAGAAAGAAACAAACCTTCTTATACAGAGCTCAGGATAGAAATCAGTTTAGTTTCAAGGTGGAAATATGTGACTACTGGATTCTGCAGCATCAGATAAAATAAAAATGGATTTACAGACAAAGGACAAAAAGCTAATAAAAATTTGGTCTTGCAGAAAGTTCAGTTATGAAGATATATGTCTGGGTGATTCAGTTATTTATGCACAAACAGCATCCTTCCTTCACTCTGTTGCTGCCATACATCTCCAGCTGTGTCAAAACTTCAAATTAAGATGTTTGCTCTTTAGCCAAGAAATCTGCCTTTCCTGTGAAGCACTAAGATCACTAGATGCTATGTCCTGGTAAATACAAATTTCATAAAGAACTGCCTGATACCAAAGGTACTTATGAGAGGCGCAGGCATTTATACACAATCCTCTTAAAAAACTGTAATGAGAAGAAAGAAACAAAGATTCTGCAGAGACAGATTTTAAAAATAAAAGAACTACTTTGTTGCCACTATGTTGTTCACTGAAATACTGTTCGGTTTTTAATGTGTTGGTGTAAGAAGGTAATCTGCCTGCAAACTGGACTAGGGTGACATTATAAAGGAGGCCAGTTTGAAAATGTGACAGAGTACAGCACAAGTTCGGACAGACTGTGCTGGTTGTGACTGCCAGCTGAGCTGCATTTAGTTCAGTTAGTTCAGTTCTTCTTTGCCACCTGAAAACTACTTTGGCCTTAGTAGTGTCATGTACTAGGTACCACATTTCCTTTGTGACTTTGTGGTTCATCAAATCAATAATAGTAAATACGTTTTGCAATGCTAATTCTTATACTTGCTTGGTATTTCTTTCAGAAAATTTCTGGACTAGATACTAACTTCTTAAGACCAGGACCTTAATAATTTTGCTACTAGAAACATGCAGAGTATAATGTGTGAGGTTAATGATGAGGAAAATGGCTATCAGGAGGGATGACTATGTGAATTATGTTGGTTATTGAAATAAATACTGGAATAGCAGGTAGCATCAGTGAAAACAAGATGAGACTCTGGACAAACCTTCCTGAATGTTAAACTGAGGTTATGAGCAGTCTCTCAGTAAGATTCAAGACATGAAACAATCTAGCAAATTTAATGTCCTATCCATTTCTTCATTATTATACTTTAAATGTGTACTATTTGCATTCACTAAAACCATGGAGCATTGTATATCTCTTGACAGAAGGAGCAACTATATTTTAGTGACATACCAGCCATGGAAGGTGCCTTTGAGGTTATGAAGACCTTGGACTGGCTGCTGTCAATCCATTGACACTTGTCAAAAGGGCAAAAGATCGACTTGCGCACCGTAATGGTGGGAGGACAGGTTTTGCTCTGCATGTTCAATCTAAGCAATTGGCCTTGGCTTCCTTAATGCTGTAAAAGAGGCTGATCTTTTAAGTCACGTTTGTTCAGGCCAAATAATCCCATATATCCCAAAGCTTTAATTAACATAAAGTCTGTGATAAAGCATTCAAAAACCAGGAGAAAAAGGCAAGTGGGTATTACAAACACAATTAGTATGCAGTGCTCTGAAATTTAAATTCTGCTCAGCCTAGCCTTACTGGAAGAGCAAATAACAGAGGTGCTATCATTGCTACTGATTGGCTTAATACACCCAGGAATTAGTGCAGATAGAAATTAGAGTCTGTTTTTCATGCCTATCTAGATCTTTTCATGTCCTCCCTGTTCTTTTGTTCCCCTCAGTTGCTGCTTCTTATCTCTCTAGTTTTGGGTCCTCTGCTTCAGGGACTCTCTTTTATGGCATCTCCATCCAGTACAGTGGGGCCCTGACCTAGTAAAGCTTGTAACAGCTAATGCAGTGCAAATAAGCAATAAGAGACTGTTTTTCATTAATAGCAAATAATAAAAGTGTCATGCATAAGACGATTTCCCCTTTTTTAACATCTTCCAGTACAACTTTTACTAAGAAACAAAATTAATTCTACTGAAGAAAGAGAGAAGAAAAATAAAACCAACAAACAAAACACTACCTAGTGGACCAGGGAATAACAGACAAAGCAAAAGCTGAAAATGATAAAGAGTACAATAAATGATTTATAGCACCTTAATGCCAATCTTCAGTACAGCAGGATCCATTTACAGTGAACTCTGAAGATTCAGAGAGACCTCATAGACCTAATCCTCAGACTTTTTTGAGTTTCTGAAGCTCAGTGATGGTCAGTGGAATTACATCAATTTACACACCAGAAGGATCTTGTTCTCTCATGACTATTATCTGTTAGGAGACAGCCTCAATTAAAACTAAATGCAACTATCATCCATTTAATCTTTTCAAGGACTTACACAGAATACTTTTACAAATGTGTTACATGGAACATAAGACCTTTTCTCTCTCATTCATCACTTTTCACCTGCTGTTCTAGGGGGAAAATGCTACATTTCAGTTTATTCTAAATATGGGAGTCTGGTAGGGGTGACAGATACATTAAGTCAAAGAATATCAATTAGAATACTGCTAGTCACTGAGGGTATTAGAAGAGATTACTTTCAAAAGAGAGATGACCTTGCAGAAGATGTTCCCAGAGTTTGTGCCATGAATCTGCAAAACTCATGACCCATGTGGAATAGACATTCCAGTAGGCACCATGACCTTACAAGTGAAATTGCAAACAGGTTTCACTACCTAAAAAAATCTTCCACAGAAGCTGTTACAGTGAAAGAGAAACATCTGTCCCTGAGTGGCTTGCTTAAATAGTCCCTGGTCTGAAAAAACTCTGCCTGCAGCAGTTTCTGTTGCCTCCCTGCTGAACAGACTTGGCTTCTCCCTGGTCCAGAGCAGGCTCTGCCAATTTCCTGGGCAGCCACTTCCATCTGCAGAAGCAGGAAGCTAGTATAATTCCCTTTGACAGCAAAGCAGGATACAAAACTCAAAGTCGAATAAGGAATAAAAAAAGCCAGGTGCAGGACTGGCAATGCCAAGACATTGCCAAGGACAGTCCATAGTACTCAACTCCTCAGATCCTCCTCCATGCAATTACAACTCTTCGAGACTCTTCAGCATGGGACGAACTGTGAGCTCATGCCATTGTGCAATAGACACCAGTCCTTGGCTGCAACAGATCAGTATGTAATATGCTGTTAGTAGAAAATTTTGCTGCACTCAAACTCACACAAAGCAACATTGGCTTGAGACAGAGAAAAATGCAGATATCCGGGTAGAGAAACAGGGAGAGAAGGACGCTTGACATAGACAAACTTCTCCATTCTTGTGAAGTCCTTTGGTGTACTTGTTCTATAGTTTGTGTGTAACCAAGTATGTAACCTATAAGTAATTTATCTTAAGCCCTGTGCAATCAAGCTAATCTTGTAAAAAGTGCATGGGCAGAGGGGGCAGATATCTGAGGAAGAGGACGAGCCTTCAGCCCAAAGACCACCAGAAGGCAAAGAACAACCACCTAGCAACAGGCGGACGCAGGCGCAGAGGCATCACGACCAGCTGCGAAATCCGGAAGAAGAACTGTATAAAGGGCCCAGAGAGGGCTCAGTTAGTTGCGGTCTGTTGGTGGGGCAGGAGACCCCAAGACGCCCAGCGCTGTTTTGCTCACTAATAAATATTGATAACTGCATATTGGCCTCTGCAGTTTATTACAAGTAGATAGTCAGGAGAAACCTAATAAAGGAAGAGCAAGGGAGAGAGCAAAACCAAGAACTGTTGGACAGAAAAGGAAGGGATCATTCAAGAATGCAGAGAGAAAAAATACAGGCAGCATAAAGCCAGAGACACAAGGACTTAGTTTTAAAGGATCATTGGCATATCAAACAATAGCAAAAAATAAATATTCATTGTATATACACTGAGCATTTACATTGGTGAGATCTGTTTCCTAATAATGTCCAGCACACTTCTCCCTACAGAGCTTCTCTGTCTCCCTCTTCAAGGTGAGATTTGCCCCCCCCCCAGCTTAGACATTTCACTTTCAGGCACCAGAGTTACTCATCTCAAGTTCCCTTTGTAGTCAAGAAACAAAAATAGATGCCTCAAAAGAGCAATTCATTTGACCTACATTAGATGTCTTTCTTTGGATGAGATCAATCCCTCCCTAGAAAAACTTGTTTTTATAAAAGGAGCCAATGGTAGCTAGCTAAATGTTAGATGTCAGAACTTTGATGATCTAACCTTGAAAGAAAGTTACTTCTGTTGGTTTTCTACATTAGGATGAAGAAAATGCCCTCCATTTTCAGAAAAATATAGTCAAAGATGAATGTGAGATCCTTTGCCCTACCAAATCCCTAACTCTTTAGTCTACAAACCATGTCAAGAGGCCACTGACTGTGTTCTACCACAGGTCATTTTATAAAAAGTGTTCTCAGGCAACCTTATGTGACCAGATAAGGGAAGATCATGCTGATATGTGTCATATGACGACTCAGGATTTGACCTTGGATCAAAAAAAACCTCTCAGGTATACCCTGATCAGCTGAATCCATTGTGGTTCTAGTGATTTGCTGCAGTGGGAAACGCTGCCCGAACACGCTTTCAGGGATTGATCAGGAGTCTAAAAAAAACTTGGCTCAGCATCCCGTTAGGGTACCAAGCTACTTTACCAGACTTTGAGACTTTGTCATAATCTCAAAAAGTGACAAATTTGCCTCATCCTCTGGTCTTCTAAATTGTTCTGCTGAGCAAACTAAGCATTCCTTGCATTTATACAAGCATGTTGGCAAATTGATAGAGATTTACTTTGGTATTTGTGCCAGCTCATTAAAATAGTCTTATAAGAGATACTGGACTGCCTCTCTCCACTGTGTTGTGGAGTCATTAGGAGGCTGTTTCAAAGAGCTGCAACTTGTTTTGCACTTTAATTCCATGTCTCAATGTGGCAAACACACTGTATGGCTTGTTCTCCTCCATACTACACGCTTCCTATAAAACCACTCAGAGTCTTGGGAAAAAAGGTAGACTGTCCTCTTCCACCACAACTGTAAGTAGCAGAAGACCAGTGAAAAGGAGAAAAATCACTTGTTCATTACTTCCTTTCATAGTCCCTTAGTCTAAAAGAAAACTACTTCCCTGCATCTTTCCTTCCCTACATTCTTAATAGAGAAATCCCATCTTAATAACCAAGTTAAATCAATGAGCCCTTCCCTTCCAGAAGAAAATAAATAACTCTCTAGCAGAACTGCTTGGGCTAGATACTAGAAAACACATCTTGCCAGTAAACTGATTTTTGTGCCTCAAAAGTACACATAGCAGAAAAGACAGAACACTAGAATTTCCTATTATTTTGTCTGTAACTCTTGTAAAATGGACAATCTCTCTGCCCTAATAAGCAGCAGGCAATCTCCAGAAGCTATTTAGCAGTATCATTTGGCTGGAACACAGCAATTATCTAACAAAGGGGCAGCCAACACAGAAGAAAAGAAAACTTTCCTGAAAACTTCTTATTTGCTGTGGGACAAGGGAGCATCAATCTTTAAGACTTCCAGCTTTTTTTTTTTTTTTACTTTTATGCACATTAAGTCTTTCTTGACTACCTTGTGCACATGTATTTATATCTACTGCAGATGGATGTTAGCAGCAGCCTTGCAGTGCTGACAATGGCAATTACAGTCTTAGCCACGTAGTCCAGGACCTCATTTAGCCCATAATATACTCCAGAGTCTGGGCCTGGAGCTCCATGCATCCGGGTCTGTAATGACTGCTGAGCTCCAACATCTACAGGTTACACGAGCCATGTGGGACTTGGATATGAGCAGTAGTTTTACAGGGGTCTGGGAGGAGCAGGGTCAGCACAAATAGTGGCCTCAGCACCAGGGAGCGAGCATCGTGCTCTGGCTGGCACACACCAGCCTGGCCTCCTGGCATGGGCATATGGAGAATACTCTGACTTCTGTGTCCAAAAACCAATCAAACAGTGAAGCAGGATCCAATTTCCCTGATCCCCACTGTTTTCACCTTTGTTCTAATATTTGGAACCCCTTTTGATCAGCTGTACTTTCTATAGGCCCAGACTGAAATGCAAGGATATTTGAGCACAGAAAATAATAAATACATTTGACTGCACCATGTGCTCTGCAAGCTCCTCATATGGAGTTTAAGAGTAGTATACCTTATTCAAACTGTTTTTGCTTCCCTAAAAAGAAAGGAATCTTATAACAATAAAAGTTTTCACATCACTTAAGAAACACTATTATTTAAAAGGTTTTTGTAAAACACATTCTGTTCAAATTGTGGAATAATGTTCTCTTTTAATTAAGAATTGGAAGACTGCAATTTTAGGCAGACTGAAGGTTAGAATCTATCACAAATACTGCAGTCTGCCTCTGGTAAATAGGTCTTTTGAAATAACTTTTAATATGGAGCTGCATTGTGCAGAGACTACAGTTCCCAACATTCAACTTCACATCTTGCAAGCCCTCTTCTGCCCTGCAGCGCTGTGAAGCATTGCAGAGTGGGACTTGTAGTCTAGAAATGGCACAAAATGAGAGTAATTGTTGTTGGATCACTCATTAAAGGCAAATATTGGCACCATTTATAGCAGAGGCAGTACTCAACTTTCCTCCACTCCAACTTTTACAGTAGATAATATTCACTCAGCTAGAAACTTGCCTAAATCTTTTTCTGCTCAGTGCAGCTGTTCAGCAGTTTCTAATATTTGTTTTTCTAATTGGAGACAAGCCTAGTGAAAAAGGCAAAGTCTTTGTTGCACACATTGTTGATAAGCCTGTCCTTTAATACAGCAAGATGTTTCTGTGTGGAAAAGATCATCAACAGTTTGATTTGAAAATCATGTTTAAAAATATACTAAATCCTAGTTACTTAGATTTTCTTGGAACCTGAATCCACATTCAGTGGTTCCAGCTAAAAATTATTTCTGTGTTGCATATGACTTTTTTTCTTCACATAAGAACTTAAACCATAAGCTTCAAATGGGAAGGTTTGAAGAGACTCTTTCATAAACCTTGGTTTCAATGCAATGAGATGGCATTAATCACAGCATGAAAAACAGCCAGGGTGCTGAGCTGTCTTAGCTTTAAAAAAAGTCATGAAAAGATGAAGTTCAGAACCTGTCCACTCTTTTTTCTTTAACAAAAACGAACATCTGTCATTAGTAGTAGTTTGCCATCTCAGACTAGAATACTATAAAGATACCGTATGAGACAGTCATTGCTTGACTTTGGTTACTTTTATAATAAGGCAAATACAGTTCTGAACTATGTGATTTCTAGAGGCTGTTTGCCAGTTGGGTCTGTTGTCACACATGCACTTTTTTGTCCCCACCCGCCTTCATCTGTGCGCAAGCCAAGGCACTTTGCAGCAGCAGTGTCCCCTCCTGTCACAGGGAGAACCTTCAGTCTACCTTTTCTTTCCCCTTCCTGAAAAGCCAATGAATAAACTGATTTAATTACAGAAGAGCAAAACTTCAGGGCTATAAAGAATAATGAGCCACTCCCCATGCATAGTGAGACTTAATTCCTGCTACAGTTATGTCTTTGGTGTTATCAGAAAAGTTATTCCTCAGCTACTTACAAAGCCAGCAGTAAGGCTTCTAGTTTGGAGTCTGGATTATTTGAAGGTGATCCTTATGACTGTATCTAAAAGCAAGCAAATTCCTTCCCCTCTCAAGGAGTATGGATGAGTCTTTGCCAGTTCAATATGCCTCTCCAATCTGTGGCCCAACACCAAGTAGCCTTACCTCATAATTTCAAGGAGCTTCTTAATGGGCTTCCTTATCTGGCTGCTTTCTGACCTGAAAGCCTTTCTTCTTTCTCAGTTTATGGAAGGACTGTGGCCTCACTAAGGGACGATCCTTGCCATCACATGCTGACTTTTCTAAGGATGCTTTTCTCAGACACTGGCCTCAGTCATTCCAAGGAGTGGCCCCTTGCTTAGTACAGCAAACTAGAGAGCTGGGTCATCACCAAGCTTTGCCAGTCCCCACTGAGGATTGCCTCTACAGGGGCCTGGGATTCTGGGAAGGATAGCCCATGCCAGCAGCTCTCCCTGTTTTTCATTGTCCACTTTGAGCTCTACCTCATTCATTCCACTCAGAAATCAGAAGATCAGCCTGCCATCCTTAAAGTAGCTGTGAGCCAAGGCCTGGCCACAAGCTCCAAAGCTTTACCTATGGCTAAAGCTAGGTCCATAGAAGACCAGAGCTAACTAATGACTGATGGTGCCACTGTATGGAGCTTTGCTGTGAAGTGCTCCTCAGGGCTGGTGGCTTCCCGGCATTTGTGGGAATATTCCCAACAATTTATGAACTCAGGTTGGAGCTCTGCAGCTCACTCTACAGGCAAAGGCTCCCAGAAGCATGAGCCAGCAGCTTTCTTTCACTGAACACTTCAATATTAGCCTAGGAATCCATAAATGGAGTCTGAGTAGCACCAGAGTAGACAGCTGACTTTTTCTTTAATTCTTGACAAAATATGCTGCTTTCACAAAATGCTCAGAAAAGACCATAGCCTTCAACAAGTAAAAATCTTCTTAATTTCTAGGTTTTATCTCCTTTAATTGGGAAAAGCCAAAAGTCATTTCATGGAGATCTCAGAACCTATTTCTCTTTTGAGGCATTTTTCACCTATTTAAAAAGCAGGAATGTTTTTGGTTTTCATAAGAGGGATTGAACAGATGGGTGGGCAGACGGTGAGTATAAAATAGTGCTGCAGGAAACAGCCAGGGAAGCAGCTTGCTCCCATCCATTCCTGCTTGTTTGTTAGAGGGAAGATGCTATTTGAGGTGTGGACTATAACGGGACAGTGTCTCAAAAGCATAAGGCCGAAACCCATTGTGGTAGCTCTGCTCAATTGCACCCACTGACTTCAGTGGGAACAGGGCCACACTCGATGAGCAGCACCACTTAAATGCTGCCTGATATAAAAAACATATTCTGTGCAATGTTCTGCCTTCCATGGCACCTGGCACACTGTAGAAGTCTGAACAGGAGACAAAAAAGGCTTTTTACGTAATGGAGAGCAGCATATATATTTTCAAGATGCTGAAAACTGCAGGGCAGAAAGAGAGGGGCAGGCCCTCTTAGAAAGGCAATGAATTGGTACCAAACCCAAGGGTTTACATTGGGCCAACCTTTTCTAGCACCGGTGCAGACTTGCCATCTGCCAACAGACTTCTCATTAAGTCGCAAGCTCCCTGCTCAGACACCAGCTTCATTCTTCCTTTTTCTTACAACCTCTCTGCTGTCAGGCACATTTTTGGTGGGATCAGGTTCTCCCCTGGAATTGGATTGCATCTTCATTGAAGATCTGTCCTTTATCAGCTGCTTTGTCCTTCTCAATTTTCTCACCCGTGTCTCTGCTTCTTTCTGAAGTCCAGTCTTCCGGTGCTTCTCCTCTGTCATCTCCTTCAGCATTGCCTCCTGTATGACCTCCACATGGCAAAGGGGCTTCCTTCTCAATCAAAAATCAGCTTTTCCTCATCACTGTCCTCAGTGCTACAACTGTTTTTCTATTCTCTAACTTCTGAAGCTGTGCAGATGCATGTACCATAAGGATTGGGCTCAAATATCACCCTAAAGACCTATGAAAAAAAATTATATATATATGATGGAGAGTAAGGCTAAAAAATTATCCTTTTCAAGAGGATAACTCCTTCAAGTACAACTTATATGGAATACATATGAATAATTGAAGAAGAGGCTGGTTTAGAGTATTAAAATAGGACATTGGCTTTAATAGCAACACCCTTGTACTTCAAAGGGAGACCTAGAAGGAATCAAGCTTTGTGAAGAGTGTCATAAACCAAAACCCAACAACCTCCCCTCCTCCAATTAATTTGTATTGAAAGCCAAAATTTTTATAGTGTCTCCTGATTAATTCTGGAGTGAACATGTGTATTTTCTTCAAGCTTATCTTAGCCTAGATGCCGTTCTGCATTTTTAGCCTTTACTCCACAAAGACTGTTTGTAATTTTACAGCCAGGCTCTTTATCTCTGAAAAGCTGTGTGTTATAAAGGTTATTAAAATTTTATGAGTGGTGGATACTCAGAGCTAGTAAGCCTGGGCAGTCGTGTTCCACATCAGTGCTATCATGCTTTTGCAATATGAAGAAATGCAACAGGGAGTTTAAATCCTGGCTGCTATTTACTTACCTCACCTACTCTTCCTGTAGTTCTACTGATTTGAATGTTTAACTATACTGCATTCTTTCATAAGGATCTTTACAGTGTTTTTTCTTGTATTCAAAGATTTATTCTTATTCCATCAACTATATACTCCTGATTATTAATTCTAAGTTGTAATATAATAATAAACTTACACAAACTGGAAATAATATAAAACCATTCATGACAACATAAAAATAGCTGTTGACAAGTATCCAGCTGTCTATATCATTAAAACGTTTCCCATAGTTACAATTGCTTGCTCCTGCTGTAAACAGGGAGACTGAAAAACCAGCAGTTATAATATATGTTTGTTCTTCATCTAAAGAAACCCCTTGAAAATATTTTAGGGTATAATGGCTTGTCAAGGTTATGGTATTTCACACAGAGCTTGAAAATTTCCTTACCTTACAATTCAGTGATATTATCTTACCCAGTATTTTATCTCTACAAATGACCACTGGCTAATTTTAGATATTGCATCTGATGAATTATTAAAACAGAAAAGCCAAAAGAGGAGATCCTCTTCATAACACAGGGTAGGTCCTTGGTTTACATGCAAAAACATGCAGATTTATGATATCTTTTCAAATATTTACTTTGAAAAAGTGGTTAGCAGCTAGATTCACCAGGGAGTTCAGAAATCATAAATGACAGTAATTATTTCTGATAACAGATGAGCTGTGGGGTTTTTCCTACCCCAACCCAGGAGAAACATCCTGTATATAAAACGCAAAATGAAGGCTGTTTCAGAAGAGTGATAAATTAGACCAAGAAGTAGCAATGAGAAATAGCTTAAGATAAGACAAAGTTTCAAAGACAAAAGAGCTAGACACTGAGGAATGGGAGGTAGATTTGTGACTCATAGCCAATGGAAATTAGAAGACCAGGACAGAAAGATAGAGAAGAATGGTTGCACTCTAGGCTGAACAGAGAAAAATAGAAAAATTTCAGATGCTAGTTCACTAGGTCATAGGCATGACAAGTGCAGCTGATATGGTAGATGGCAGCTGGCCAAGAAGGAAGGAAAGCTACTGTAAAGAATGCACAATTCTCAGCTATAAGAAAACTAAGTACACCCAAAAAAGAGACTCCATCTATCCAAACACATCACACAGCCTTGTCCAACAAAGAGTCCAGCCTGTTTTGAACTTAGCCATGATAAAAGGTTTATGGTTTGGGTTTGGATATTTTTATTGTTTTGTTTTGTTTTTTTTTTTTCACTTTTTTGGGTTGGGGCGGGGGGGTGTGTTTTGGTTTTTTTTCACAAGTTTCGGGTCAAAATTAATCATGATTCGAGGAACAATAGTCAGGTTGTCAGTATTTGGTTAAAATAAATGTTTGAAATAAAAGTTTAGTAATAGTTTGGTGAGATGCCTTCTCCCCCAAATGGAATTGAGAGAACATCCTGTAGAGGACAACAAGACAGCAGATGGTGTGCTATCTCCCCGAGGCAGAGACACAAGGTATCACACTCTAAGTACAGTTACTGGCAGGTCTACAGTGAGGTACTGCTATATCAGAACTGTTTTTCAGAATTGATACCAAAAAAAAGCAAACCCAAAAACTAGCAACGCCCCCCAAAAAAACCCCAAAACAAACAAACCAATAAAACCCCCAAGAAAAAAAAGGTCAAACTTGTTTGAACACTGGCAGCAGGAGAACAAGCAGAAGAGAAGTCAAAACAAGTTAAGTGTCTCTCCTTCTTCAGTAAATTACACTTTCAGGGCTATGGCCATTGCACCCTGTAATCTCAAGTGTGTTCATTTAAGGTTGGCTGCGTACATTACAGAGTAGCCTCTGGCGTACCTGGAGATTCAATAGCCTTGTGCAATCAGTAATGAGGATACAGTGAAGGTGGTGGCCTAATGGTGCTGCACAATAACATCTTCGTGGTCTATAGACTGTTTTAGAGATACTCAGAAGTGAACTGAAGGTAGAACACAGCAAGGTCGTTTTCCTGGAATTCATTTGTCTTTCACTATCACCTGAGGAGAGAGACGAGTTTTTTTGGCTGCTTTGTTTTTGCAAGATAATTGTTATAAGACTGATGTTTTCTTTTCTGCCAGAGCATGTTGTTAGCTTTTCACAGTTAATGGGTTATATGATTTTGCTGGAATCTATGTCAATGTAATGAAAGCTTCAAGGGTACAGGAGAGATAAGCAAATCAGAAGATACTCAACAAAAAAGGGAAAAGATGGAAGGAGGAACCAAGTGCCAAAATAAAGTTTGCAGACATGAATAAAATCCGGGAGAAAAAAAAAAAAGGAAAAAAAGATTCTAATTGTCTATAAAGCAATATCAGGGACTTGATTAATAAAGAAAAGTAATCAGAATTGCTCATTAAAGGGCATAAATTTCATCTAAACAGTATTATTGACATGCCGTGGGTATACTGGCATGACCAGCATGCTAGGGCTATTATGCAGATCCAATTTTAGGCAAATTAGGTGGGCTGAAGGGCAGAAGTTTGATAAGTTCAGAAATTACTGGTCTCATATCTGGGTAACACAATGTCTTGGATTGTGAGGTATAACCTATTCCAAGACTTAAAGCTGTGACTGGTATAAATTCTGATCATAACCCCCAGAGTATATAACAGGGTATGCACCATGTTACACTCTGCTAACGGAGTCATAAGGGAATACTGCATTACCGTGAGAGCTTTTGTTCTGCACGACACTGCCAATACTAACCTATATTTGCATGTTAATATCTGAAGTCAGATGTGTTCAGGTAGCAGAGAGGAACTTTGCATTAGGCCTCATCTTGGCAGAAAGTTAGGGTTTGGATCACAGAGCCAGAAACTAGCAATAACATGATATGTTGGCATCACAGCAAGGACCTTGTTATGATCTTTGCAGTCATGCAGATGTGATGCCATAGAACAGATGTAATTGTGACTGTTTACGTTGGCTTTTTGCAAACAGAATGAGGAATGAAAATATTATTGATAACGAGGCATTGTTGAAACTGAACACAAACTAGATTAAATGAATCATTTGGAAAAAGTAAATCGACAGGACCATGGGTATGTGACTGGAAATTTAAAAACACGGAAGACTGTAATCCCTCTGCTTAGACAAAAACAACAATAAATAACAGGACAAATCTGGTTTAAGACACAAGGTGAAGAAACAATGAAGATAAAATAATATATTTAAAGATGTTATTTATGTGTCTATGTGTATGTACACATATGTCTACATTTACATATATATAAAAAATATATGTCTTCTGGTATGTATATTATATACATATTCACAGGATAAGGGCTTTCTGATATTTCAAATGATGTAATTCAGAAGCAAGGAATAAAGGAACACCCAGAAGGAAGGCAAAAGGAGAAGCAGCCTGTTGCAGAAAAGTATGAATTAATTATAAGTTCATAAAGAAGAGTCCGAAGAAAATTTTAAAAATTAACAGAAAGCATAGAATTTCTAATAAATCATAGATACAAGGCAGAACATAGAAGTGCATTTATCTACAGTAAGGAAAGCTGGCAAAAGTATAATTATGTCACACGATGATAAAATACCTTCTCAGAGTAATTTAGGATTTTGTTAAACAGCAGGGATTCAATAGAAACAATTAAAAAAGTTCAGAATTCTTGCAATACAAGAATTTTTTGAAACAGTTGTGTGAAAACTGACCATAGAAACTTTTCAGCAAATTTATACTACTTGAGCAATTCTGTTAACTTTAAAAGGAATAAATAGGGTAAACTGAATAACTCCAGACCCTTCCATAGGACCTCAGCCTCAGATAAATAGTGAGATGAATGACACTAGACATGTTTAAAAACCTATGAACAACAGTAGCACAGACAAAGTAATACAGACCAGGTAAATTGTATGGATTTAGAAAGTGATACAGATACCATTTCCTGGAACAGATTGTCCAGTTCCAAAGCTTGTACTTTAAAATAGAGGCCTGTAAACCAGAATTGGGTCAGGGAAGAACCATGAGATCCTTTAACAGAGTAAAAAAGACAGTTCTCGAACAAGATTCTGTGAATTTATTTGAAGAGCAAGACAAGAGATAACATAGTTGTGGCTTATGAGTACATGCTTGAGAAAGAGACTTCTGAGAAATGAAAGCTCTTCTGCAGAGTTGGCAGAATGCTTAAATAGGTCCAATAACTGATAATTGCTCTTTAAAATCGTGTTCCTTCACATCAATTTTGTTCTTATTTTTGTGGATTTGTGAATTTGTAACAAGCCAGAGTCAGCACACTCTCAGTTCTACTTGCAGCCCATCTTCATGTCCCCACTAAACAAACTGGTAGACTAAAATCTCAAATACTTAGCACGGGCAGAAGGCTTTTGGCTGATAGTTCTATCCAGAAGGACATCAGGGAGTCCAAATTTAGTTTCTGTGTCTAATTAAGGTGAACTGCTGAACTACTACAGGCACAAAGTCACAGCAAATCAGATTTTCTGTGGTAGCAGCTAAGCAAAGTTGAAGGCTCTAGCTAAAACCACCTGCTGTGTCAAGGAATGTGCATTTCTGCTGCCAAAGTCTACCCAGTTGAACACTATACAAAGGCGCCAGGGGAAAACAGGTGGTGTGAGTAATGGCTGCCTTCATGTTTTCAGTATTGGACTCGTTCCTCCCCTCCCCCCTTAAATAAACCATGGTAAAAAAGCAAAAGTCTTATGTCACACAAGGGGAAGGAGACTTGATCATCTTTAGCTATCTGTCTTCTGGATACATGCAGGCTTTTTGTGACAGACAACATCCCAGGGCTGTATAAAAGCTCTGCTTTCTTATACTCACAAAGCTTTCCTGAGTAACAGTAAAACCAATAAAAGGGCATAGAGACCAATACTCAGCTAAATGTGTAGTGTTGGTGTTCATGATGTCAGGACTGTGACCATTGTGTTTCAGCAGTTCATAATAACTGTTTGTGGACCTAATGCATTTGGGAACCTCTTTTTTTCAGCACATTGTTGATTCTTTATCCTGACCCTTGGACTCTTGTGGCTGAGATCCTTTGCCCAGCTGTGTTTGTGCAATACATCCTGCTATCAACAGTGCCAGGCTGTTAACTCATAATTTAGTTCACTGGTTGTCCTTCTCTCTCCCCACTTGTAGCAGAGAAACAGCTTTTGCTGATCTTTTCTTCCCCAAGAACTCCCTGGTTATTCACCTCCACTTACATGCTGTTAATAATTTTCTTCTTCAACTATTCTTTTTGAATTGGGATCATCATCACTGAATGTAAAGTAGTTATTCATAAAATACTTGCAATGTTATTTTCAATTTCATTCCTCATATCTCCCAGCAATCCATATGCCTTTTGAATCACTACTGTGAAGTATGCAGAGGTTTTTCACAGATGGCCAAGTGTTTGCCATTAATTGAGAACCTAGCAAATGCATGAATAATTCCATGTGCTTATTAAAAGCTTAAATACTTACATTTGCTAAGGATTTTTTCATTTCCTATTATGTGCCCTTTTTTTAAAAAAAAAAAACCAAACTCCAACCCCCTGAAAATCCTATCACCTACATAATCTGAAGGCAACCACCTTCAGACACTATCATCCAAGTACTGTTATTACCTGTGACTGTTGTCATCTCAAAGTTCAGCCTGTTTCCAAGTCACGAATAATCACAATAAACAGCAGGAGTCCTAGATGCTTCCCTCCCTGATGCAGAGTGTTACAAGAGCACAGGAGTTGGTAAAGCTCTCTGGCTCTTGTCTGTCACAGTCATTAATTAACTGTAAACCCTTTATGTTGAACATTTCCATTAGAGTTCACTCATCCATCTCACACACCTTTAAATAATCAAGGAATATCAACAGCTCTGACATTGGGGAACAATCAGTATGTCTTGCAATAAAGCTGAAAATTTGGTAAAGAAGAGGAGGGTGCCTGAGATGCAGATGGTAGATTCCAACAAAGAGGAGGAAAAGTGCTTTTTTCAGAAGATGGGAATATTATCTAAGCATTCTTGCTGCTGGACTATAGTGAAGAGATATTGAAAAGCAATGTACAAATGAATTGTTGCTACTCCCACTTGTTCTCTCTAGAGCAGAATTTCAGTTGGCTGCAGCTAGATGCAGTGTTTCATTTTAGTAAATTAAAGTCACTTTTTATGGAAACAGACTTTTTTTTTCTCATCCTTCTTTACTAGAATCACAGAATAACAGGAATTGCAGGTTAAATTGTCTGACTCTTTGTTCAGAGCATTTCTAACCTAGCAGTTGGAGGAGGCTGCTTCTATTAATTTCCTTTCAGGTTTTGAACATCTGTGCAAGCTCTTCCAGTGTTTTACCATCCTCATTTTGATCTCTACTCAGCTTCCTCATTCTACAATTTACCACTTTAGGTGGGAAGAGGATGTATTTTGTCTTCTTGCTTGGTGTTTACTTTTAAAGACAGAAAAGAATGTAAAATATCCTGACAATTGAGAGCAGTTCTGTAATAGCAAGTTCTCTCAAAATCCATCCTCTACTGCTACTATCCTCTGTTTCTCAGCTGCAGTGAGAGAACTAGATCCAGAGAGGATCCAGCAGTGCCACCTGGAAACAACAAAGCGGAGACCACTCACCTCTCCCCACCATTAACCCTTTGAAATCAAAAGGGTGTGATGTGAAAGGCAGTATAGAAACTCTCTCTAGTTTTTAGTTAAAGACTGTTGCTCCCAGACACTACTGCTTCAGTAGGCTATCCTGTTCCTTCTGGTCTACAGATAATTGTTATTACAGTTATGGTTATGGCCTTCTAAAATCATAGTTTTTCAGCTGTCATATAAATGTCATGGTGTCAAGTTTAGCCCTTGACATGCCTGTTCTAGATGGGGGTAAGATATATAATTTTAGAAAAACATATTAACTTTATAGCATCAAAAGTCCCCTACTTTGTCCTTCCTAGTAGTTGTCTTTTTTGGGACTATCGGGAAGAAAGGGAGAAGTCCTTCTCTGAAGAAACTTACTTTTCTTCCTTATTCAGCTACTTGGCTGAATAAATAGGACATGAATAAATAGCTCAGACACCATTTATTTTTCCCATATTGAAGCAAATGTGGCTTATCTGCAGCTCCTTAACCTCGCCTTTGCACCCTCTGTAAGCATCAGGCAGAAGAGGGCTGTGGAATGTGTTAGGCTTCTTGGATTGGTTAGGGGAAACAATGACAACAATGACAACAACTTACGTTAAATATCTAACCCTGGATGATGCACTCAAGCAGTTCCAAGGGTCACTCAGTATTAGGGTGCTAATCAGACATTCAGGCACTGCCAAGGCTCAGGGCAACCTACAGCCTATGCAAAATAGGATAAATGGATGGAGGGATTGACTATGAATCTGAGACAAGTTATCATCTTTCTGTAGGAAAATTTATTTCCCTAGATGGGATTCCTAGACGAACTAAATAGGAAAAAATCCACAGCATTATTGTATTTTCTGTTAATTTTTACTTTGTTTGTGAGATGGGTTTTTTTGTTTGGCTTGTTGGGTTTTACTTGTTTGGGGTTTGTTTTCTGTTTTTGGGCTTTTCTTTTTTGAGCAGCCATTACATTAATGATCAGAGAACGTTTTGGGGGTTTTTTTTCCTAATCAAGAACAATAAATTAATGGTCTGGATTCATCTGCAACCATATGTGGCCAATTCACACACCTCATCTTTTGTCACAGATCAATATATTGTTGCTACCAACACCATCTCGTACTTGGATGCTATCAAAGCACTGATGAAAGGTGTCAGGCTGAAATGGAAAAGAGATTATGACAGGTGAGCAGTGAAGGATAAAGGCAGGGTAATGGTTACTCTTGTTTTTGACACCTGTCAGGTGGACTAAGGCCCTATGATATATTTGAGTATGAAGTCCACAGCCTAAGAAAATTCCAGGTAACATGGAACTCTATAACTACCTTTATCTGCAAGTCAGGATGCTGCATATGAGCAAATTTCTCTCTGAGCCAAATACAAGCTTTCCATAGCATTTAGAAGAAAACTACACACACTGGTATAATCAAAATCCTAGTGAAGTTGTGCCCAAGATATATTAAAATAACTCTGTGCATCTGAGAGGAAGACAGTTCTCTACATCTCTGTGCATTTGGTGCAAAGGACCTCTGTGAGCAGGGTAGATCCTGCCCATACATGCTTCATTAGAAGCCTCCCACTGAGAGGGAGATCCTCACCTGCTGCTGCCAGAGAACCACCTCTGACCTCTTCAGTCTCACAGCAGCACATGCATTTAAAGAAAAACAGATGAAAACATCTTCAGAAAACAAAATGTTCTGCCCTTGTTCTTCCCTGTGGGGGAAGGATTACAGTACAAACAAGATATAAAAGATGTCTTTCATTGTACATAAATGCTCAGGTGCTCTCAATATAAGATCAGAAAAAACATATGGATTAAAATATAAAATAGCCTTCTCTGTTATCTGCCTGCTTCTGCCATGTTATTACCCATCTGCTCTTTTCTCCCTTGCCTCCCCTGCATCTCCCATGCCAAAGTGAAATCCTGCTCCCCACCAAGCACAAGCACTGTCAGTCGACTCTCACCTTTCTTTTTCAGCTCTCTGCTGTGTCTGCGCAGGGAACGTTTGTGGGCGAGTTGGGAACAGTGACATGCAACGGTGCTAACCTGCCACAGCGCTGCCTAAAGTGGCGTTTGTTCAATTGACTCGAAAAATGAAACACTTGTTTTGGGTTACATCTGAAATGTTCAGGTAAGACCTACCTAACTCTCATATTTCTTTATCTGTAGCCCTTCAATCATCACTTATTGCACAGAACAGGCACAGGTCTGTATTTCTAAGCACAGTGTTTCACACAGCTGCAGGGAGGATGTTTCAGGGGAGTGGAGTTGTTCCCCACCGAACTATTGCTTTGCACCTCACACCCCCCAAAGTAAATGGAAATGATTGCAGCCAACTCAGGAATGCTACTGCTGCCATCTCCTGAGAAAAGCTGGGCTGAACATGTTTAATGGGGTTACAGAAGCTGCTGCTGCTGCCAGAATGTCTGCCTAACAGTGTCCTAACGAAATGGAGTCTTTTGGCTGGCCTAGACAAGCCTGTAAATGAGTTATATCTAAAATTAGTGTTATCAAACTGAAAATACGTGACCCAAAACCATATGCCTAGCAGTTGCCTGGAAATCTCATTTGCAGACGTAACATTAGATCACAGTATATGATGTGAATAATCTTCTCTGCTTCCCGAAGGCACACCAGAAATCCCTGCTCTGCCATGGGGGCCTCCAAGTCCAGCTGGGAGAGCTGAAACTTCAAATTCAAAGATATAAATGCTGCTGGGACTCTAAGCTGAAATGGTTACCCTTCTCACATGTAATCATAAGCATAAAAATGTTGAGTAAAACTGTCACAAACTACCAAAAATTTAAAGAGTCTCAAGGGATAATTCAAAGACTTCTCTAATAGTCCTGAGTCACCACCAAAAATAAAATTCAGGCTCCTTCACCAATTAAGTATAATCAACAGCCCTGTGAAATTCCCTTTTATAAAATCCTTAAATCCAAAGATTACTTTTTCCTTTTTCTGTCTCCATATATAGACATGTACGGCATATGTTCTTCACAGACAACAAAAGGTTATGCATCTTCTAGAAGCAACTATATGGATCTAAAAGGCTTTCCCAGAATCTTACTTTTCAGTTATTGAAAGGAGTATCTTACATCATAACAGTTAAAAAAAATTACCTAAATCTACAGCACCCTCACAAATCGAGGGTGATAGACAGTAGGAATGCCAATCAGTTCCAGGGCTTTCTTCATTAGCAGCATCTTGAGACACACATCCTCGCATAAAGCTGTGCTATATTGTCATCTACACCCTGCTGCTGTTAATGAGATTTCTTTCCCATTTACTCCTTAACAATAATCATAAAAATATTCTGACCTTTGTAAAGTACTTCAAGATGATGCTTCAAAAGCACTAAGAAAGTACTAAATAATATTATCTGATTATTATAACTCCAGTGGCAACCATGGAAAAATGTTTTCTGTGTTTGCCCAGAGCTAACAACTACTTAACAAATATCACTATAGTAACATGACTATTTCTAACTTTCTTTTTAAAAAGAAAGACTTTGCTTCACTTTGAAGACGAGATGTTTCTGCTCATGATTTCTGAAACTGAATTGAAATTCTACCATTTTTTACAGTGAAAATTCACCTTTCTTGATTACAGAAGTGATAGTAGAGATATCCTTCTTTTACCTTAGCAAGTCATAAAGAAAGAGAATAAAACTCATTTGAAAAGACAGTCTGAGAGCTGAAGAAGAGTTTTGGAGCCTCTGCTCCCACTACCCTATATCCTAGACAACTGCATTTCTCACACCTTAAATCCCACAGTCTCCCTCTAGACTACAAAGTACGAGCTACTTAGTTTTGGCAGTGTACTAAAAACAGTGAATGGCTGTTTTTAGCTTAACATTCCTCAGTCAGAGAAATGGACATGCGAGGAGCACTAAGGGGCCATGACCACTCAAGTCATTCAGCTTTTTCACTGCAAAGATATTGCCATGGGTAAAGTATGAGGCTTCTCACAGCCTGCTGACCTCTGCTACTGCTGCAATGAGTCTTACCATGGTACTGGCAGAACAGCCAGCACTTAGGCAGCAACTGGGATGGGATGTTGCTGGCTGGATTGTGATCACTGCACACTGCTCAGCTGTGACAGCATATGCTCTGCATTCAGAGCCAGAAAAGGACATAATGCTGTCCTTGCACACTCTGAGCAGCCAGAAGCCTTCTGGGGAGTGAGGAGATGGACAAGTGAAATCTGTCAGGAAGAGAAGGGGAGCCAAACTGAGTGTCAACAGGAACCACAGTGAGAAGAGGAACATGACTGAGAAAGCAAAAGAGGACAAAGGAATGTGTTAAATGGCAGAAGGGCAGAGAAAGGAATGAACATAATGCTGAGAGAGGGAAAAGATCAGTGACAGGAAACATTTTCTTATCTCAAAAAGGATCCAAGAGGAAAAAAAGAAGGCTAAAACCGAAGTGCTTG
Organism: Campylorhamphus procurvoides; assembly: GCA_013396655.1. NCBI lineage: Eukaryota > Metazoa > Chordata > Aves > Passeriformes > Dendrocolaptidae > Campylorhamphus > Campylorhamphus procurvoides. The sequence goes on along the minus strand of WBMV01000702.1, from coordinate 2,315,616 downwards.
GAGTTCTTTGGGCACATTCCTTCCTCGCTTCAAGAATGGCAGTTTCCACTCTCAAAGGAGCAAGCTGCAAAGCCTGCCTAAACAAAGATACTATTGCCACTGCAGTCTAAGTGGACTGTTAAGAAAACCTTGTGTTAGCACAAAAAAATCCGGATTCATATAGAAATTACCTTTACAGTAAGGTCCTCTGTGTGTCTCTGTATGTGTTTGAAATAATTTCAGTAAAAGCTTATCTAAAAAATTCCACTAGAAAGAAATTCTCCATACTTACAATCTAGAAAGGATAGGTGGTTTTTCCTCATACTGCCTGCAATAGATCAGAGCCTTGCCAAAACCATCCCCTCCCCCTCCTACATATCCTAAGAGATTTTATACCATGTTCAACTTTAGGACATGTTCCTCCATCGCAGTTGCGGGTAGTGTGGGAATTTCTTCAGCATCAGAGGGATGCCAGGATACCCTACCTACTCTGGCTCCAGCAGAAGCATTCAGGGCTTCTTGAAGCATCCCGAGGAGCAAGAAGCTGAACTCCTGAAACAAGCATCTTTGCCTCTGCAGCAAGAAGTTGCATGCTGTGGGTCCTGAATAAAACCAGCAGAGCTGCAGATCTCTGAAATTTTGGTTCTGAAGCAGCTGTCTGGTGAGTAGCAGGAAACAAAGAAAAAAATATTCTCTGGTTGTGGTACATTCGAAGTTTGTTTACTATGACATTTGGTGCACCATTTTGGCTTCAAAGGACAGCTTTATTAGCTGGAAAATTCCTGACCTTCCTGGTTTGACCTAACAAAAATAAGGGGAGGTAATCAACAGCAAGGGGATTTTTTTTTGTGTGTGAACTCAAATAGGCAAATGAACCAGAAACCCATTTGCTCTTTATCCTGCTTCCCCAGAGGAAGGACCAGTACAGGATTCAGCATTGTTGAGCATGGAGGATTATTGAGTATGGAGGTTTCTGTGGATATAAGTCCTGCTCATCATAGTATGTTCCTGATGATCAGGCAGGGAGTTTCAATATAACACAACCCTTAAAGCATGGTATTTGTTCTAACGTTCATATTAAGTTTCAGCCATACATTTTACATTTTGATTAGAGCACAGCTCAGAAAAATCCCAAATATCTTGACACCTGGTAAAATAACATTATGATAATTTAAAGTTACCTGACTGATACTGAGCAAGGGATGGCAACAGCTGAATGATAGTAACATTTTTTCAGCATGAACCAATTCTTCCGGCATGCCCAGTAACATATGCTATAGCTTACCTGTCTTTCTGCAAGTGGAGTAACCTCTCTACTGCCCTGCAGCTACAAATAGGCAGTTAGGTTTTATTGCCAGCAGCTGCCCCACTCCAGAAAAGGAGGAGGCTTCTCTCCATTTTGGTTAGCAACATGGTCTGAAGGTTTTATTCAGCTTCAGAGAACACTACAACTGGCAATATGGCAAACTACTGAATGCTGCACCCAAGCATGCAATTACACTATAGTTCTTAAGTGTAATACTGCATCGTTGCTACAAACAATGTTCAGCCAAATCTTACAGTACTTAGTTGACCATCTTATCCTCTGAAGATGGTGGTTTATGGAGGAATAAATTGCAGGCACTGAAATTGGAATTAGGATGCTTAACCTTATATTCAGGACAGAAATTAAAGAACATAACCTACTCAGAATATATAGTAAGACTAAACACATTATTTAATCTCAGAGGCCCTTAAACTAGAGATGAAATTTACTGTGTGTGGGTATACTTTGTCAAATAGGCTGGTAGTCTGATACAAGCTATTAACCATGCCTCAAACAAGCAGTATAATTTTATACTTGGAAAGATCATTTGTTTTTACCAGAAAAGTATTTATAAAGGATTTGAGAGACATTGGCACTACCAGTAATACAAAGACATTAAGTAATGAGAGTTATCACAGCAATTACTAATAAGACAGTAAGGTTTTCTTACATAGCTTTTAAGTTTCTTGTTTCCTCTAGATGAAAAACACATTTTCTCTGAAATGTCAGTTAAGATGCAACTTTTTGCCTTCAGTGTGACTTTCCCCAGCCACAATCAAGAGTCTGTACCCCTTAGTCCAATACAGTGCCACTAGCTTGACCCAGATAAGCAGGGACAGAGTGCACTAAATATCTCCGCAGTTACATGAACCGTGTGGTAACGATAGAGCTAAATTTTTCTTTCTGCCACCCAATTATGCCTGGTAGCTCAGGGACTGCTGTACAGAAGCAGTGCCTCTTTACTGCATGTAGCCTATGTGAGTGGCACAGCTTACATGCACTGAAGACTCTGTTTCCAGACTCTCTGTTTTTTCACTGTGCTTGCAGAGTGCAGCTGAACAAATTTAAGGTGTATTGAACTATCAGTGCTAAAATACAGTTCATTAATTCATATTACTGTTTAGTTCATTATGTCCTTGGGCTTTGGTCATACAGATACTATGTATTTGGTCAGCTTCCCTGTTCTCTCAGATCCATCCATTTCTGGTATGATAAAATCATTAGTGCTGGTTATGTGTCACCATGTGAATGCTTTATTTCATTACCATGTGCCTTTTCTTCCAGCTTTGGCATTTAATTGTCAAGATGCATTTTAGTTTCCTGAATTATATAATCTAATTTAATGAAAACTGCTTGCAAAACAAGTGAATACACTGACAAAAGCAAAGCATTATTTAATCTATGAAATTTATTACTAAAGGCAGGACTTCATTCAGTGTGCTTACTCATTGCTATTTATCAGCATTTGTGTAGGGTTGCAACTGAACAAAGAACAGTGAATGCAGCTTACTGTAGAAAAGCAAGGTCACAGGGCCAGTGCCTTAGTCAATTTATCTTTTGTGACAGATTCTATTTTCTGCTACTAGTATTATTACCAGCATTACATTTCTCCCATAACAGTGCATCTGGAGCTCTTGCATTGCCAGACTTAGTGGTAGCATTTAATTTGTGTGACATTATTCAGTTATCAAGAAAAAGCTCATGCTGAGAAACACTGTGGCTAGCTAATGATAGCATAAAAAATGAGTTCTTGTAAGCAAGAGCAATGTCTCAAGTACTTTTCTGAAAACACTCTTCGTTCTGAGGCTGCACTATGTTATGTGAATCTGGGCATTCACCAAGCAGATCTCCAGATATAGGTTAACAGGTAGATATGCTGAGACAGCAGACACAGAATGAGTTGGACAATTAAATTTCATTTATTTTCCATTAAGTAATGGCAGCTGGACAATGGGCAAAGACTGCAGCACTGAATCATAGGAAAGCCACATGGAGATCGCTCTAGTCTATTCCTCTTTCTATGTAAGATCATCTCTACATATGCAATTTTCAACAGATGCTAATCTAATCCATTTTGCAGACAACAGTGATGGAGAAGCCATGTAGCTCACCACATATTTCCTATAACAACTTACACAGAAGGTTTTGTATGACATTCTGATATTCATACCTATGTTAACTGGAATAAAAATACAGCCATGGCATGAGTAGCTGTAAACAATGCAGCTGTAGACTGGGAATCTTCATGGAGGGTCCTACCAGGACTCAACAGAGATCTGCCTTTACCTACAAACTGAAAGACAATGTAAAACGACAGCAGTTTTTGGAAATTATGAAAGCTGGTGGAGTTGTAAATGAGATAGATGACGACTGTAAAGAATGAATCATTTGGTAAAGTGGGCTGATTCGAATATCCTGCCTTACTACAGGTAAATTTGCACTCATACATCTAAAGAAGAAAAGGCATAGTTTATACAGACAGGATTGGACTAAGTGTTTCAAAATGATACAACATGAAAAGAAGTCAGAGTCTTGGTAGATAATTAACCGAACATGAGCTGACAGTGGGACGAGGCAATTAGAGAGTGAATGTCAGCCCTGCAGTCTAAGCAGGGAAAACATGAAGTGGGAGTAGGAAGGTGATATTAGCTCTGTTTATAGCAAATGTAAAACCATCACAGGAATGCTGCGTGCAACTCTTATACCCACACTTGAGAATGGACTCTGGTAAATCACAAAATAGTCAGAAAGTCTTGCAAAAGAACATGCTGAGGTCTGAAAGGCATGCCTTATCACGAAAAGCTAAGAATGAGCAAGCTCCTTGTTTTAATAAAAAGACAAGCAAGGAAGACTATTGTAAAAGATGCTTTTGATTGTGATTGGCTTTTTAGTATAAGAGGAAAAGGCATAACAAAGGACAGTATGGGATATTTTTCTCTTTAAAAGGTGATATGTAAGCTCTAACTGGAAATAAAGCCCTTAAAAAAACCAAACCTCCAAGTGAATAACTACCCATATTGTCAGTGAGATGCTGGATCTTCTACTCTATATTGATACGTCTAAAGGTCTGTCCATGGAGATTGCACTTTCAGGACAAATTACAGGCCTGCTGCTGAGACTTACAGCTGAGGTGCTGCAACTCGCAGGAGCCCGATGATATCTTCCAACCTCAAAATCTGTGATTAGGTGACTAACACAATTCTACTTTCTTTCTTTGATTTCTGTCAAATAATATTGATGTATACGTGCTGAAGGAGCAGCTCTAATTCTTTTGAGTTTGAAAATAAGGCATAATCTTGCATCAATTTTGGACAGATTCATCATCACTGAAATCAACAGACTTGTATTTTAAAATAATCCTGAGAATAGGGAGAATGTAACATTGTTTCTGCACAGCACAGCTTGTTCCCACCAAGGAAATCGCCATTCAAAAATCATGCTGGAACCGTAAACAGTACTTAATTTTGTTTCTACAGAGATTAGTTCTGCTGAATACAGAAAAATCACACCATTCAGTTTGTCATTTGAAATAATATTTGAAATAATATTTAACTGTTGAGTGGTCCTGACTACAAAAACACCAGACTGTTTTCAATAAATAATTCCACTTTAATGGCAAAGTAATAATTTAGACAGATACAGTGTGCACACCTGCAAAAAATATACGCAAGCTGGTTTACAAGCTAGAGGAACAATAAACCAATAGAAAATACATCATCCAGTTAAGTCCGATGACACCAAATACTTATTATTAGGGTTTTACAAAGACTACAAAAATTTCCAGATGATTTATTTCACTGTTTCTGTCTATTTACATGATATGTTACATCAAAAATGTACAAAATATAAAATGTGTACAGACAAATGCTTCACAAACAATTTCTGAGTTGTAAACTAGGTGAACTCACTGAGATGTATTGCAGGAAGTTTTGTAGATGTAATACTGTGTGTTTGCGAGCTAAATATGGCAGGAAAAGATTTGCAGGTTTACTCAGAGCACAGGTATAAGAAAGAGCAGCTTTTAGTTCTTTGAGTCAGTCAAGGTGTATGAGCTAACATTTTGCATCAGAAGTGGATCCAGATTTGGGGGGCATGATGTTGGTCTGACTGAATCCTACATGCATAAATTCAGAGTTTTATTAGGGCAATAGCACCGTGTAGGAACCTCTAGATTTAACGATGCAGCTGAGTGCCATTTGGAAACTGCATTGATTTCTTTGAGTTACAGCAAGTGACCACAGGGCAGCCACAAGGAGTTAATAGCACCAGATACACATCCTGAAGGTAACATCCATGGAGGTGTACAGTACATGTCTACACAATGCCAAAGCCCTTACGTACCTTCTTGTTCTTGTGCACCTATTTTAACCTCATGCCTCTTGTGGCAAAAGAGCATTTCCAATTACTCTGAGCAGTCTGAATGCAATCTGATTGTAGCCTGCCATGACATATGAACTTAAAACATTTTCAGACTTTCCCCCCCCCCAAATGTATTGGTTTCATATAGATATTGAAACGTGCTGACTGTAGCATTGATAGCTCCTGCATAGTCATAATAACTGTAAGTACAGGACAAACACACCAGGTAATAACAACTTTTAAGGTTTGCATTCTGTATTTGTTTGCAACATACAGGAAATCTCAGCAAGTGAAACATCTCTTAACACCAACAGAATAAAATACATTTTTTTTTGTTTATTTGTTTTTGATTTGTGCAAGGCTTTTTTTTTCTTTTTTTTTCATTTTTTTTCTTTTCTTTTTTCTCAGTATTTACAATACCCACCCAGTAGACTGTGCAAAACCAACCCACTTTTACAGTATAAACTCTTCCTCTTCCACAGTGGACATCACTGCTTCAGTGTTCTTTTACGCTGAATTCTTCATGTACAACAATAGCAATCAAAACAACATGCTGAAATTAGAAAAAGGAAAAAAAAAGAACCATATATTTGTGCTCATGCTGCATCAAGTGTATCCAGCTCTGCTGGACAAGTATTCAAAACATCTATCCTCCAAAAAATTCCATTCCATGGGACCAAATGGATTTGAGCTGATTTTGTCAGCACTTAAGTGGCAGTGGAAGTGGGTTTGGGTTCCTTGTGTACTTCTGAGGGTAGGCAGAGCAATCTATTCACAAGATAAAAATATTATATAGCAACTGTTCTTTCTCGTATCCATTACTTTAAAAAATCATGATATACAGATATGAGGCTACTATGTTAACTGATGTTTTCTCATTAGTAAATGAAGAAAAAAAACAGTGTAAATTACCAATGGTTTAGGAATTAAACCAAATTGTAAAACTGTTCTAGAAATCTGTTTTAAGGCAGTGAGACAGCACCATAAGAAATATTCCTTCTTTCACTGACAAGGCTCAAACAAATGAAGCCCTAAAAAGCCTTTAATCAGTGTTGGTTAATAATTGGTATAAAACTGTTGTTAAGGAGTGGGCAGGTGGCTAAAAAAGACCCTTGTGGTAAAAACAACTTTATAAAATCTGTGACTTGTATACTAAAAACTTGATGGAGCACATCACCATGACCATGGCAGTTAGAATTAAATTGGCACTTATCCAGCATTTCACAGTCATGTTTTCTGGTGATTGCACAATACTGTTTGTGCTTTCTGAGTTACTATCATCTTTGACTAGTTTTGGAATGGGCAGCAGTGTATAACACAAACACCACTGCCGTCCTGTGACCAGCACCATGTGGCACAACAGAGGTTAGAAGAGAATTAGAATACTGCATTGTTCATGCAGTGTCTCAGAATAAACTAAAGGAAAAAAAAAACAACCCAAAAAAGTTTCACTGTAAACTTGTACAGAGAAACAGAGACAGAGAAAGAGGAAAAGGGGAAAAAAATATTCCAGTTTGGTTAACACGTGTGCAATCTGCTTAGATGCCCTTGGTCTAGGGCACTTTCCAGTTGACAAATGGAGTCTCACTTGGCTCCATAGGTACTGAAATGCCTTTAAATTAAACTAATTCAAGCTTTCCACTTCAATTTTTCTTCCTGACTTTTCAGAGTTAGGTCTCCTGCCTACCTACAACACACCATTTTCACTCAGGGACTCTCGGCGTGCTGCTTTAATACTGGCAGTGGTCTAGTGGAAACAGATTTTACCATAATCCTCAAACAAGATTTTTCCCTTTCAGAGAGTTGATTCAAGGGATGAATCCAAAATGTCATCATGGTGGCTGGTGCTATCACTGTCACAGCTTTGTGCGCTCGAATAGTTGGCTGCCTCTTGTAGCCTCATTAGCATATTCATCTGAAAGAAGAAAGCAATGTTTACATAATCTCATCTCATTTAATACTGCAGTGACTGTGTTAAAATTTAATTAAGCTCCTTTGCTACATGAGGTGTGCTGGTATCTAGCTGGGGGACCATACAAAAGGATTTCAGAAAGGGCAGGGTGTTAGTGGCTCCTGCTGCCACCCTTTTCATTGCCTTCTGGTTTTTAAATAGAAGTTTAAAGGTCCAAAGAGCCAGAAGAATACAATGGAACTACCTGGTATCTTAATTTAATTCAGGGGCGAGATGGGCTGCAGCTGCAACACTGGCAGGGGACGGAAGCCATATCTCAGCTGGACATCTGGGCCCATATTTGGAGACAGCCAAGCTTCCAGATAATTTTTGGAGGGTGTAGGCACACTACATTGGAAAAGCAACTGAAAACATAATCACAGTAACATACTCCCTCTACAGGATAAAGATGGGGAGGGAGTGAGAGAAGGGTGGACTGAGGCCAGCTGCTTCATAAAAGAGTCCCATCTGCTGTCAAGGGGCTGACCTCAGCAGGGGAGCAGCAACAGATCCTCTCACGCAGGAGAGGAGAGCCTCCACTAAACTTGGGTATTACCGGTACCTGAAATCCATCTAAAAATCACCAAATAACATCATTAAGCCCCAGAAAACTACTTGGGTGTTTGACGGCTAACTGTATAATGATCAGGATTTTATTCATAAAAGACTCACTTCTGCCAGCATGCAAAGGACTGCAAGCAATTTTGACATTGCTTGAGTATTTTTCAAGAAACAAACATGGTGTCATTACAAAAAGCAGGCAATGAAAAACCAAAGACCAAGAGGTATTCTTATCTGGTTATATTTTAAGCCCCTATTTTCAGTTTGCTCAGAAATCCTTACATCTCTATGGTTTCTAGGCATTGAACAGTGGTTAATACTATCAGGTCGGTTTTGCTGAAGGTTTAATAGGTATCCATGCTTGTGAACACAAAATGCGTGCCATGGGTGTTCAGTACAGCTTGCACATGTCCTGTTTCCACAAATGCAGTGTCTGTCTCCCCATGAGGTCCACTGGAGGCAGGGGCAAGCCCTCCAGTCACAAATTTCAAGCTTCTGATATTTAGTCAGATACAGATGCCAATCACAGTGTGCAGGGAGCAGTGGTGATGGGACACTGAACTCGAGCTGCCCAAGTATTTTCACCTTAGTACAGAGTTTACTGTGCTGGAAGCCCATCCAATACACTCACTGGCCGCCCAGATCACAGGGTCAAACTATCATCTGAAAGCTTATGAGCTGGGAGATGGCTTCAAATTAGGTGATTTTCTACACTTCTTCAAGATGCAAGGTCTATGAAGCAGTGAAGCTGAGGAGCCATTTTCTTAGCACTGGTAACAGTTAAAAAGCATTTTCCTCTGAGAAATTCTCTTTCCTGAAGACTGCCTGTATTCCAGAAAGTATTTTGAAGTGTGATAAAGGCAGTCCACAGAGAAAACACTATTCCAGAACAGCAGTTCAACATACACATTTTAATAGTCTGTTATCAGAGGAGGCAATGGTAAACCAAAATGTCTGGGATCATATTTAAATAAAACAATACATGGCATTGAGGGAAATCAACCTCTTATCATTTAATGCTACCACACTTGCATTCCTTTTACATTAAGACTGTTATACAGTCATGAGTTATCTTGAAATATTCTGAGGAATGGCAGGATGGCTGTCTAATTTCCATTTTCACTAAATTCTATATTGTTGACAAGCTACATAATGTGAATATCTAGGTTCCTTATTTGTGGAATGTAGATGAAGGACTGCCCAATGCAGAAAGATGTTTTTAGAATAAAACTGATTATTCAGTTGCTGAAGAGTGGTACCCAAACATTATAATAATGAATAATATAATTACATATTAATTAATTAATTATTCTAGCAAAGACATTTCTGGGCAGATGGGAAATGCAAACAACGTAGGGATTTTTCTTTAATTTTTCAACATTTTAATAAACTATATTACAATATATTATAGTAGGATTCATTTTAAAAGCCTGTTTTGGAACAGGTGCACAGTAGATTATTACTGTACAGTATACAATTTCACTCATGATAGTAGAGTACATACTGAAAAGCCTTTTGCCAAAAGTTTGAATCTTACCAAGGGATCCCCCTCTGTATCTGTCTGTGGAACATGCTTAGAGGTTGTTCCTTCCTTTGCTGATGCATAACCTTCGTAACCAACATCTTCGGGTCTTAACTGAAGTAGCGATGGCCACTCATGCTGTTGAGATGCAGAGCTCCATGGATAGGTATCAGCTACCCACTTGGAGGGGTCCTCCCAGGGTGCCCTCTTACCATACATCTATATTATGGGTATGAAATGCGTAAATATTCCACACTTTTCAATACCAGTTGTAACAACAGAAGAAAAAGCCAACAAAAATATCTCAACCATTTTATAAAGGGGTTTCCTTTCATATATGCTCAGCACTCAGATATATAAGACATTCAGAAGACCTCATCTCTGCTAATACTCTTTCAAAACACAGAGTGGCTGTGAGTTGAAAAGCACTCAATAACTAGTGATACTTGCAGACAACAGTGGGAGGCACAGGCCCTTGATACAATGTGAAATGAGACCTTTAGGTAATTTGCTTAAGGCATGTCAGTGAAATTAACTCAGACCTATCTAAAGCATTCAGGATAATTGGATTTTGTTTGAAGTGAATTAGGAAGTGTCAGTACAGATTGTTCACTTCTCCTAGCAAAATAGGATGCATAAGAACTCCACGAGGGACAGACTTTTCCCTACTATAAAGCAGAAAAATGCTTATGAATCTGGAAGGAGGAAGTAAGAATGAGAATATAGTAATTTTAGGAGGTCTGGTAGCTTCCTCACTGAAATGCACCCCTCTCTACAATGCTGGTCACAAGCAACACAGTAACCATGTGCCCCTTGGCTGCTGCTTTAAATATTTCCTATAGCTGTGACAGTGACACGTTGGAATAGGGAGCCATTCATCAGGGCTTTCTGTCATTTCTCCTTCGTCATACAGTCTCAAGCAACCCAAGTAACAGCATATTGGCAGGGCATACACTCATGGGGGATTTAGATGGGCTGCACTCCTAAAGGGAGTAAAACATGGAAGGGTTTTAGTGCTAAAGGCAGAGTGACAAGTTGTGCTTATCACTGCAACACCTGCTCCCAGGCACTTACTGAATCCAGAGTTTTGGTTAGGCAGCCAACTTCCCTATATTATCACAGAGAAACTCAGAGTCCTTCTGCCCTACACTGAGGCTAGGCTGCTACAACAGGGATCTGCCTAAATGAGCCAAGCAGAAATGTTTCTTACGGAGGCATCAGGCTAACTCCGGGCTGTAGGCAGCACTTCCCTTCATCTGAGATTAACAGTGAATAAACCTTCTCTGGAATCTGTAGCAAGGCTTGCAAATTCTGTGCCTGACAAGTGAGGTTGCAAATACCAGGCTAGAAAGGCAGTTTCTACCCATCCCTGGTTCCAGGAACACTTAATTATATAATATAAAATATTTCTATTTATTATTAATAATGTTATTCTAGGAAAGCCATCCAAAGCAGCTAAAAATTGGTATAGTTCAAACAAACATATTTTCTTCTATATGCTGCCATCTTCTGCTCCAGAACTGAAGTCTTCATTTAAGCAGCTACCCTGTATATTTTGGAAAATATGAGCATGAAGAACTTCACTGCATTTTTATAGTTGGTCTAAACAAGTGGTGTTAATCTCTCTGTGACTATTCTATCAAATGTTTGGCAGTTTCCTGCACAAGGCATAAATACTCAGTAATTCCCAGAGAGATAAGCAGTTTTAGGAAAGTATGAGATATTCAACAGGCAAGACTCTAAACCTCCATCACATCAGTATGTCACTGTGTCAGTACAAGGTGATAAAGAAAATGCAGCTGCTTCCACAGTTCTTTGACTAGTCCATAACAATCCCCTCTGCACTGCAGTAATTTCAGTGTCATGTGTGGAAAAAAATGCCTTTCCACAAAGCATCTTTTTACATGACATAGAATTGCAGAACATAAACAAAAAAAAAAGGAAAAGGGAGAAATCCAAAGAGAGATTGGGAAAAAATTTAGAAAGATAAAAGAAAGGATTAATGTCAAGATTTAAGTTGGCTTCTAAGATGTGGAATTGTCTGAAATCCTAACCTATCCTCTGGGATAACCTAGAGGGTTATCCTCTGAAGGGAGACTGCATTGCAACCTTCCAGTACTTGAAGGGGTTTCAGCTTCCAGTACTCGAAAAAAAGAGCAAGAACAACTATTTTTTTTTTTTTTGCATGGGAAGATGGTGATAGGACAAGATCAAATGGTTTTAAACTAAGGGAGGAGAGACTTAGATTAGGTGTTAGGAAGAAATTCTTTACCCAGAGGGTGGTGAGGCATTAGAACAAGTTGCCCCAAGAAGTTGTGGATGTCCTGTTCCTGGGTGTGTTCAGGGATGGGGCTCTGAGGAACCCGATCAAGTGCCCACTGCAGTGGGGCTGGAACTAGAACAGCCAACCCAAACCTTTATATGATTCTATGAAAATATCCTTGTTCACAAGGTTTTCTCCACAAGCCTGTGTACATGTATATGTAGGTGTGAGAGGATTACATAGACCAAAGCTATTTTCTTGCAGCAGTGTAAGGCTTATTAACCGTTCCATGCACAGCTAGGCTGAGGCTGCTTTGACTTAGGGAGACAAAGGAGCTGTTTTTAGCATTGCTGTGAACTCTTTAAACAGCAGAAAAATCCCCATCTTTCTCTAGTCACAGAGAAGAAACCGCTTCATAAAATAGAAGATATGCTAGTGCTAGAGCAGACAAAGCAAATCATACATCAGAGCAGGAGGAGGTTAAAAGGAATTTGAGGCTGATTTATATAAAACCTCCAAAGATTTTCTTCTTGCAAATGCAACAGCATTCATATCAGGATGCATTGGTTAAAAGTAACTTGGAGAAAGCCTATGAAAATAATTTTAAAAAATTTCTAGAAAACAAATGATATACCTGAAGTCCTTCTCTGACAGCTTCCAGAAGATACGGCACCAGGGAATAGTTCCAGAGGTCTGTGAACCACACTCTGGAGCCATCAACATCCATAGGGCAAGGGAGGAAGAGACGAGGACCTGAGAAGTCAAGTTGTGTATTAAAAAAGGTAGAACTGAGGAATACACTTAAAATACAAAAATGGTATTGGAACAAACTCAAGAAAATAAAATACTAATACACTGCTACATTAAAGAAGCTATCAGTCTCCTGTTATTAAAAATGAACTGGTGCCACTTTATCCAATTTTAGGGCAGGATGAATACTTACAAGTTTTATGGCAAAGCTATATAAAAGGTTGTCTTCTTTACTAACATAGTTATTCTATTAAAATACACTAGGTCCAAGGGTTTTGATTGCTGTAATTTTACTGCAGCGTGAAAGCAGGAGAAAAAAAAATAAGCTTAGGAAAGTTTCTAGTGAGCTAATTTTTTAAAAATTTAGCTTTTAAAATTATGATGGTTTACATGAAAGTCTTTAGCAATGGAGGAAGAAATAGCAGTCTCTCTCTCTTTTTTTTTCTCCTAAATTTCCTTTTTAATTTCAATCTTGATGGAAACTAGACAAATTCCCCCCATCTATGTTGTACTTCCCATTGAGAGGTGACAACTTTTAAAAAACCAGTATATCCACAAATCCCTAAAATGCTCAGTCTGCACTCTTATTTCAAACCATTCCACCAATGGACTCACCAATGGTTACATCTGAAGAGCTGTGTGTTTCTAGGAAGCTGTTGAGATGATGCCATGTTTTGGGGATCCAGTCAATGATTTTCATGAGCTCATTATTGCGTATGTTCTTTTCTATTTCAGTTTCAATCAGTTTCCTTCTCAGGTATCTGCCTAAGAAACCTTTAACAGGCTCTGTGTGATTAGCACACAGCACCCACCTGGGTAGAAGAGATAAATGTCAAGCAGCAATAAATAGCAAATACATTATTTCCTCTTAAACATATAGATGAAAGTAATGTCATAAACTTCTGAGTCTCATTAGTCAGTAAGTATAAAACTGCTCCAGTAAACCTCATTATTGCTCACTACTTCAACACAGCCACTTCAGGTTCCATCAGGAATTCAAGATGCTGCTGAAGACAAATGAAATGCAGGAATGCAATCATCTTCAGCAACTTCCTAGAGGTGCCAGACACTACCTGATTTCTTTCACCACTCCCCAGCACCATTCAGAGACCCATCAATAGAGGTGAGATACTGAAACTAAAATACTTTGCTGTGATGAAACACAAGATCAATATTTATCAAAGAACTGGGCTTAGAAGCAGGGAGCTGTGCAAACATGGCCACAGTAAATACAGAGTGAATGTACCTGAAATTGTGATGCAGTTCTAGATTTGGTGAAGAAGAAACTCCCTGGTTCATGGTTCCAATAATATAGGGACTGAAAAGAGAAAAGCAGTAGGACTGTTTTTGAGGGAGAATCCACTCAAATATTCACAGAATATTCATTTTTATCTGCACTAGGCCAATTTCAAAAGAGTCTCTGGACGTATTGTAGACTTAAATTTAAAATATTTGAGGTGCCCTTTTAAAAATGTTTATTCTTGTGTGGTTTCCCTCTCCACACATTTTTAGTTTACTAGTACTCATCCATAATAAAGAGATAAATGAAGAAAACTTGTCTTAATGTAGTTCATAATTTTGCAGTAGGCTTGGAGTTTAAATTTCGGAAGCCAGTGGATCTCATGGGTAAGACATTGCATGCCAAGATTTTATGAAGGGAAGTCCCTATGATGGCACTTGTACAACAGAAGTAGCCAATGCTGTAGCCAGTGAACATTACAGAAAACATTATTTTTACTCTTGCTTCAGAATAAAGCAGCCAGCAAACTCTATACTTCTGCATTGCTGCAGGAAGTGGGAAGGGCAAGTCCACTAGATATACAGCCCCTTCTGCATGGCATGGTTCATCCCAAATTCCACTATTACGAAGTGTAACTCATGGTACTAATGAGCTTGAGTAATTTGACAGGGTGCAAAGGATAATCAAGTGTGTAAGTACATTCTTAAATTTTGTGCTACATTTATGTCTCGCTGAGAAGCACAGGAGTCATGTGAATGAATTGAAGCAGACAACTAAGTACTTCACTGAAGAGGGTTAAAATTATTGAAGGACACAAGGGCCTTGAAGACAGCCTATGGGAGTCTTTCAAGTTTCCAATGGGACATTTTATTTTGCATAATAACAAAGAGCTTTTACTGTTCTAATTGTAAGAGGTGTGTGAAAGGAGAGAGCAGAGCTACTACCTACCATTTATTATATTTACAGTTGAGGAAACCATTGAAGATGTCACTTAGTGAACTGATGTGATGGAGGTTATCAAGAATTATGACGACAGGGAGGTCAGCACCATTGTTGTCAGCACTGCATTGCTCAGCTAGGTTTGCTAGGTATTGCCGCAGATCCTTCAGCAGAATTAACAAAAAAGCCCCACCACCGACCAAACAAACACAGAAACAAAACAAAACCCAGAAAAGATTAATCCAGTTAGACCACAGATGTAATTTCAGTGAAAAAAAAATTTAGAAAGATCAAATGTTAAGAGTTTCTAAAGAGTTTCTCCTCTGTGGATCATTCAGCTGAAACTGCACATGCAGGAGGACATGCTGCTCAGACAGTTCAACATTGAAGCCACATGCTAGGAAAAAACAAAAGTACTAAACATAAGGCAAATGACTGAAGGATTCTGTGTTGGTGGATACATTCCTTAGAAATTTGCTGATAAAATATTTTATCTCCAGAGAAAAATACGTTGCAATAAATATGCCATTTCCAATGGGCTGAGATACTCACATTAATTTTTGGACCATTGTTCTTATAAATGCCACATTTATATACCAAAAACCCCCACCAAACTATCACACAATCTAGGTGTATTGAACTGCTCCTTTAGGTATCACTCCCACTGAAAATTTGCCTGCCCTTTTGGGGAGGCTGTATCACACCTCATAATCAAATTTGCTGCATAAATTCTTTTCTTCCTGTCAGCTGTCTGGCTGCTGTTTAGTACTGGAGTAAAAGACAGCTCTTTATAATCAAAATATTTAACATTGTTGTCAACACTTTCTTGCCCTTGAGGGTCTGGGCTAGTCCAGTTTTACAGCTATATCTCTACAGGTATCTAATTTTGTCAGGTTTGGAAATGCTCAGTATTATGGACAAAGTTCCTTCTCTTGTTTTACTTTCTGGACTGGGGATAGCAGAGTCTTTTCTTCTTTAATGGGAACATGCAATCCTTTTTTACTTCAAGTGAAGAAAGATTTTTCTTTGCCTCTTTATGATCAGGTGTCTCTAGGGAAACATTAGGAGTTTCTTCCATGGAATAGTACCATCTGTATTATTCAAATACACTTGGTATTTGACAATGTTTCTTTTTTCTTTTTTTTTTTTGTACTACAAACTCAAAAGTTCTGTACAAATATGGATAGGAATAAAGGAAAAGGGTGTTAAAAAACCAAACCAAACTAAACCAAAAAAAAAATAGCCAAACTACAGAAGACCAAGCAGTTTGCCAGAAATCCAAAAGCTTGCTTTTTTGTGGGACAAGTTTCATTATAGATGTATATGGTATAACAATAAAACATACACACATCACCTGCCAAAGTAAATGACATCACAAATCCTCTGCATGAAGACAGTAAAAGCAGTTATTTTTACTGGAATGGTCCTCTTGCCCCTTTGGGATCTGTATATTCTTCCTTCTTATGTTAGCATTTATTTTGTTCTGTGCAAATCAGAAAGCTCTTGGCAAACCCTTCCATTTTTCTTTTCGCTGGGTGCCAAGTTAGGAGTATACCCAATTCAGGACAGCAAGTGAATAGGATTATCTGTGGCTAGCACAGCAGTCATGCTCGAAGCATGATATTCTGAGCTCTGTAAATCACTGTGCATGTGACATGATGCCTAGGGCAATTTCAGTATGGTCAGCTTTCTGATCGAAACCATGACAGTTGTATTTACACAGTGCTGATTAAGAAGCTGAACCCCAGACAGTAATTCAAAATCCCCATTTTGAAATCTTTGCTAAAAAAGGCTGATGTTATTATCACAAAAAAAACAAGTTACACTAGTATTACTATATATCCAACCTTCTGCAAAGGAATTACAGACACTCCAAAAATTTAATTTATATAGGAATTTAACTCTGTATCTATCCTTATAGCAGGTTTCCTCATGAGAGGGAAATTTGAGACTTCCTTTACAGTGCTTCAGTGGGTTGTTTAGAACAGAAAGATCTGGTCCTAGTACATCAGTGCGATAGGAGACTGGATTCTTATAGGAAAAAATGGTAACTGAGCAGCAAAAGACTACACCAATTATTAGAATCTCCTCTGCATCATCACTACAAATTGGGCAATAGATTATCTTTTTGACTGTAACTTACCTTGCTTGATTTGTGATCTATGTTAAAAGTTGCAATTGAATCCTCAGTTTTTTTTCTTCCAGATTTGGTTATAATATATTCAGCCAGCCTGTTAGCTAAATAGGTCTTTCCAGTGCCACTGGGTCCCGACAGAATAATTCTGCGATGCTCCATCAGTAAATTAAAGTACCGTTGGGTAATTGGCTTAGGAATTAATGTGTCAAATACAAAACTGTCCAAACTGTTTTCTTCCACTCCTGAGAACAAAAGAAAAGAAAAATGGCCTGTCTTCATCCTTGCTAATCTAGGTGTTTGGCCTGGCACCTGATGGCATCAGTGCTATGATGAAAGCAAGGTAAGATACTTCTTCCTAAATCAAATCCCTAACAAGGATGTACTTCATTCCACAGCACTGAAAAATTAAACAATAGTAGTGGGACGACATGAGTGGGAGAGATGAAATCAAAGTAAATGTAAAGAGAAGGCTCAGTGAGGCAAAGAGATATGTTTCAGACACCGGAGGCAACCATGACAAAAAAAAGGTCAAAGTGACAGCCACAAAGGTTACCAGTTGTCACATCAGTGTATGTAAAGTTCTCCTGAAGACTCCCTCTCCCCTCCAATAGCAAATCCCTAGAGCTTTTGAAATGTATGGAATTTTTCCTGTGGAACTGGAAAAGGCATAAATAATCTCTCTTTTGGGTTAGTTTTTTTTATTTTGGTTACTATTTAGAAATCTGGACTTTGTTGTGATTTGGCAGGCAGGCAGAGAGAGACAGAGATATTCTTAAATTTCCCTCAAAAGGTCATACTACGTTACATACCATACAAGGTCTTGAAGACAGTTTATGTGGAATTGGAGACAAAATACAGAAAGGTCACATATAAGAAAAATAATTATGAAAGGATGGAGAACTGTAGCGAAGAATTCTACAGTATCTGCAGTAACATTCCTGAGGTTTTACCTTTCAGGTTCACAGTGATGACATTATTATCTCCAACCAGATATCCGCAAGGCAGCAGTTCAGGCACTTCTAGGCTATGGGCTCTAATTATATCCCCTATACAATAGCTAGCAATGCAGTCAGAGCTTAAACCCAGGCTAGTAGTCGGATCCACTCGGAAAATATATTCCTGAAATTATAAGAAAATATAAGACATAAAAATATTTGTTGAATGAAAGCAGTTTGGAAAACTGCCTGCAGCCCTAAGAAAAGAACAGCAACATTAAGAAGGAAGTTTAATAGTGGCTTTAGCTACATATAAAAAACAAAATAAAACAAAACAAAAACTTGGCAAGACAACCCAAAGAATACAGAAATTTTCTAAAGTGAAAAAGAAAATTACAGCAATACTTCAGCTAATTTTTCAGTGTCTTACCTTAAGGAGACGTCTGATTACACCATCTAAAACATCCCATTTTGTTTTTCCACTGACTCCAATTGATCCTATCAGGTATGCATGTGGTTTCTGATCCTGAAAAGAGAGATTTTTGGAAACTGGACTAAAAATGTTTTCTATTTAGTTTTCTATGAAGATTCATAATTTTCCCAATGAAGAAAAAGAATATTGTTTAGAATGTGATATTACAACTTTGCTAATAATCTCCATGCCAGAAATATGTATACATGGTATTAATTTGGTACGCCTTTAATTGCATCTGTGTTTTTAAAGAGATGAATATAAATGTTGCCCTGTATTTATAATATTTAGTAATACAGAACATGAAAACATGACAATGCACTTCCAAATTGATAACGTCAGCAGCATATTCATAATTATATGCTAAGGTGTCCAAGGCATAGATCTAACTTATAATGACTTTAAAACAGGGAAAGCAAGTCCCAGATCATGCTACTACGAATTAAACTGATATTGTCTAAGCCATCACAAAGGGAGAAGGAGGCCATAGGACATCAGTTTACGGAGAGTGCCCATGGACAACAGAGAAGAGATTTTATCTTTGGGATATTTCTCTTCAGTTCCTGGCTTAAAATACTGTAAAAAGTTGAGCTACTATATTCCAGCATTTGCTTGAGCTCTAATTCTGCATGTAGACATTTGGGTAATGCACTTACCTTGGCTCGACTATAGCCTTTGTTTATAGTGACTAAAATTTTCACACTGTGACCTTCTTTGTGGAGTGCTCCATCAGTGACTTCATCCAACAAAATATCTACATTAAAAGAAGGGAAATGATCAGTTTGAAAAATCACATCAGTTATGTTCACATCCTCAGTTAAATATTTGTCCAAAGGATTTTTTGGTCGAAAAGAAAGGGTGCCATGACAACAACTTGCAATCATTTTAATCTTATTCCTAATTCATCATTTCTGTTGGAGATGAAAAAAACAGATACAAGTTGCAATTTTTGAAGGAATATTAGGAATGTTAATCATGTAGACATGAATAGGGAATCCTGAAATAAATTAAAACTTACATTTTAGTCTTGTCTTTGCTTTCCTCCTTGGAACTTTTTCAAAATTACCCCATGTTCACAAATTAATGTTTAAAAACTAAATTAAGTTTATGTCTTCAGGCACTCATTGTGCCCTTTAGAATGTTGTAAGGAGAGAAAACAAGAAATCCTTGCATTCATATGCTTGCTGTTAAATAAAATAACATTTAATTTCTTTTTCCAGATGATTTCTTTACCTTCTGTGCATACAGTAGGGACAGAGTCTTTTAAACCCACAATACAGGCTTAGAAACAGTATCCATTAGAAAACCATTTTGGATGCCTCCAGAATATAGGACTCTGTATTCAGTCATTCCTCTAAAGAAAGGCTTCAGTTTTTTTGGAGGTAAAGAGTGATTTTGATCTGTTCTGCACCTCTGTTTCTACCTTTTCACTAACTCCTAAAATGAGAAAGCAGAAGTATGTATTTTTATGTATTTTTTACTAGGGGCTGAGCCTGCTGCTTTATTGTAGATGATAAAGCTGCTGTCTTCCTCTAAAAGTTCTCTCAGGGACTTAACTGTTAGACATTTAAGCTAACTATAAAATTAGGTAAGATTATGGATTTGCATTTTCTTCAAAGGCCAGCAGAGTAATCCACTAAGTCCTGCTCATTCTTATTGTGGTGATTGAAGAAATCGTCGACTTCATGACATAGTCTGCACAAGGTCAGATTTCATCCAAATTAAATGAGGTGCCAGTAAGATTCAGTTGCTTGTTCAAAGGAAAACCAAAGACTTAGGGTTTGATTTTAATTAATATGTTAAAAAATAGGTTTTCATATAAAAAGTTTGGTAACTTTACACACAGATCTAGAAAGCAGATTCTGCTGTCATGGTGCTTTTTTTAAATTGATCAAATGAAGAAGGTTTTTTTGTTTGGTTGGTTTGGGTTTTTGGGGTTTTTTTTATTGTTTGTTTGGGGTTTTTTGTGTGTGTGGGTTTTTTGTTGGTTTTTTTCCCCCTGTTGAGTTTAAATAAATTCTTGCTTGCTTTTTTCGAGGTAGATGGTTTTTCTGTGCCTCCAACACTGAACGTTTCATTTAACTTTTGTTTTGGCATATTTGACAACTTTTAGAGTTTTGAAAATGTCATAGTTTCTCTGAGGGCAATTTACAGTATAACTGACCCCTCTGTGAAATTTTTCAATCTCTACATGACCTTATGTAGCCCTTTAAATACATTCTTCTCTAAGTATTTAGGAATGAGGAACCACTTTTTGGCTAGAGAAAAAAATCCATTTTCTAAGAACTCTCACTGACACAAGAGGCTGAGAAGATGACCAAGGGGGCTCTAATTGTACTAATTGTTTTAATTAGCTCCTGACAGGTCTCCTCCTTAGGCATACGATGGTGAGTCCAGTTCACTTGTCTGAGCCCTGGCACTCTGGACCAATCTTATACTGGTCCTTGTTTGCTGCTCCTACTCCAGTGACTGACTGAAGGACATGTGTCTGTAACCACTGAGCCCCTTACAACTCACACCTGTCAGGAGGGTATCATCGTACCCTTAGGAAGTGATAATGAATAGCTTTGGTCATTTGCAGATGACCATGGTCATTTGGAGACACTGGTCTCCCAGAAAGTGCAATGGCATTTTTTGATATGAAGAGCCAAAGCCTCCAATTCTCTCAGCATGATTAACCTCTCCATATCTAAGGGGCTTTTGTTCAATAGTACTCCAGCTGTCACAGATATCCCACAAGACTTGGTAGAAAGCTGTCATCTTTCCAAGTTCTCTGGCATAGCAACAAAATGATAATCATGATGATCAAAAATTCCGGATTCATAAGCAAATTAAATCCTCCACTTCTCATTAGGCACCCTTATTTCTTTAATTTCTTATAAGCTAAAGTAATTACTTTGAATGCTAGAAAAACACCGAGAACAATAACACAGAAAATTATATAATGCTTATGGAATAATGGAATCATTTAGGCTGGAAAATACCCATAAGATCATCAAGTCCAGCCATTCATCCTGTTCTTCTTCCTGTTCCTTCTCTGTTCCTTTTTTCCTTTTTCCTCTTCCCCTTTCTCTTTTTAAGTCCATTATTTTATAAACACTTCCCTCTGATTTTCTTCATCTTCATTCTTTATGTTATCTTTCACTTTCCCTTGTTCTTCCCCCATTCCTCCTTACCCATTGTATTCTCATCCAGTTCCTCCTCCTCTTCTTCAAACCTCTCCTCCTACTCTTCTCCCTACACATTTATTCCTGTATCTGGATAGAGTTAGTGTCAAGCAACAAAGTGCTAATGGCTGCTACTTATGAAACACATTCTACAATCACCATATTGAAAAAAATTCTGTTGTGGGTTGTTTATTTTCTCTTTTTTTAATGTGTGTGGATCTGTGAGCAGGAACCACAGCTAGATTTTTTTTCTCCCTGCTGTTTGCAACACCTCATTTTATGTCGAGGCCCAGTTCAGGCCCCTCCATGCTAAAAGTTAAACCTTGTAAAAAGCTGGAATGTAAATAAAAACCATATCAATTTTCATAAAAAAATCTGATATTAACCAGAAAAAAATGATCAAATATCCGTGTAATCAATGACTGGCAAGATAATATGACTAACTGCCAATCCAAATTATAGTCAGTCAGTTTGGCATATTCCCAGCTGTACTCTTGCCCAGACTCTTTCTACAATTATTAGCCACATTTTTATTGCTTTCAGAGACTGCATTATACTTGGCGTCTATGCTAATGAGTGCTGCTTTGCTCCTGTTCTGCTCCTGGTTCTAGTGTTTGAAATAGCACTTCTGTTTCTTGACTACATTATGAAAACAAATGTAGAAGGCTTATTATCCATGGTATGGAAAATAATCAAATGTTAATGCTTAGGATATGGACCAAAGTTCTGCTTGTTTTCTCTCATTCACTGAAGACAATGACTGCCTAATAAGCCAGGTGTGGTTTGGCTCCTGTGATAAATGGGGATTTGGTCCTACATAGGCTAACTAGCTATATCGAATTAAAGAAGTGTAAGGGATAAAGCTGAGACCACCTTCTGTCTCAGCTGCAAACACAAAGTGAAGTTAAAGGAGCTAATTGAATGATTAAACCAAAAGAAGAAAGTTTTACATACTCTGCTAATATTTAACCCACAGAGGCAAGAGAATAAATCTATATAATTGTCAAGTATACTTCAACAGATATTTCTTTTCAAATAAATTGCAAACTACATGACCAAAGAGTACTGTAAACTAGGTAGGTAGAGAGTACCATGACCAGGAACTAAACGAACAGAATGAAGAGACTGTTACTAATATTCAGAGGCTTCTAAAAGCTACATTTGAAAAACATGACCACCAGCATTCCTCCTTATCTGATGCTGCCCTGAGTGATGAGAGCCATTTTAATTTTCAGGTATGCTTCCCATATATTGCCCATTCAGAGAGTGAAAATAATAAATTCATGCTAATTGCTGAGGCATGCACATGTCCAAAGTATGATTACCTGATGTAACAGATTCTGTTATGTTTAAATTATTCAGAGAAAGTCCTAGTGACTGCCGTGATGAAGAAGATGATGTGCTGCTTGAGGACTCTGATGATGGCCGGGCAGGCTTTCCAGTATTCCCAGTCTCTGCCTTTAAACGATCATTTTCAGCTTTCAATATCTCAATTTCATTCTATATACAGAAGAAATAAAGATAAAAGAACAGCAGATTATTCTTTTGGAAAAGCACTGAGGGTAGTATTCTGGTGATACTGTTCCACTGAAGCAGCTAAGTGGTTCACCACTTTCACAGCAGTACGCAGCACTGTACATCAGAGGTATAACACAGTTGGTGAAAACTGGATTGCCTTCACTTTTTCAATGAAGGGAAGCCCTCTGATAACCCTGATTTTGCTTTTGGCTCAAGATAGTTACTAAAAAACATAAGCTTCAAGATTCTATGTGTATTGTACTGTTTACTGTTATTTGAGTATGGTGAGAATTTTCCCAGCTATCCCCACCTTTTTAAGCTGCTTCTATTGTCAAACACCTTAGGTAACAGTCAGCTAAGAAAGCTACTGGATATGCCAATATTTCTAAAGTAATAGAAACTATAGCTGCCATTGAACATAAAATTTAGGCAGCAACTTCATAGAAAAATTAAAGATGTACAATTAGAATTTGATAGTTTAACAGTTTCATAACCCTTCTCGCTATCAGATAAGACTTTTTCATCATTCAAACATGGGATTGTTCACATAACAGAGAGCAAACTCTCTTTAATGAAAACATACAGTGACAAGTGAATCAGAGCAACTGGGATTTTTTTTAGCTAAATCCTCTGTGGTACCCAGTGATTACTGAATGTACAATAATAAAATGAAAACTTAGCCAGATAACAGCCTGGTACTAGCTCAATCTAGCTTTCAGTCGCTTCAAAAAGCACAGTACAAAGCAACTGCTTATTTTTGCAGATGGTTTTGCATATCAAATTTAATTCCATATTCACTAACACCCTGATAAAAGTTTGGTGTTTGGTTTTGTTTGTTTGTTTGGTTTTTTTTAATGGAGGCTGCACAGCTACATTATATATGATAAGAGAGCATCACAAAAAAACGCTGTGGCAGCTACAAAAAGACTAAATGACATACACAAAGGTGAAGAGATAATGAAAGGGAAGGGACAAGCCGGCAAAATAGTGACAGAAAGTAACAGATGAGTGCACCAGTGTAGCCTGGGGTTCAAATGAGGAGCTGTGGTGAAATGAGTCATGCAATCTCCAGCCATTCTGCAATTTACACTGATTAAATACACAGCTTTTAGCAGTCTTCCATTCGTATGAGCTTTTGCTTCTTACAGTGCTTTAAATATACAAGTATTCATATATCACTCCCACCAGTCCTAAGTTTTCCTCTTACCAATCCTTGTCAATTCTCAAAAATATCAAGAGTTTGTCAACTGTGAAGTGGCTGCCTGTCCTCTTGGGAAAACTTCAGACAAAGTGGTGATTACCAGCAAGAGCATCTCAACTAATTGCTTCTGCCCAGATATGATGAAGTTCAGACTTTGGAGGCCTGTGACTACAGCAGACTCCTCTCTCTGGGCATTTACCTTTTTTACGCACTCATATCCTAGTATAAGACTGAAATCAGATGCTAAGATTGTAATCAGATGATAACCATTGCAATTAACTGTACTCTATTCCTCAGAGTTCCTTAAAACTTCTTAGTGGCTCAAGATTAAGTGTTTTACTAATGTCTGAACAATTGAAACCATATTTATGAAGCAGTTCTTGATAATTCTTCCCCCTAATTGAATTTCAGCCAAATAGCCCACAGCAATGTTGGCACCTAGTGAAGTAAGCACTGCACCAGAGATGTTTAAAGGTGTGTCTGAGACTGTTATAGGCATGCTATAAACAAAGACATCTAGAAAAGACATCAAGCACACCTATTCTGTAGTTATGAAATCAGCTGCTGTGGACATCTATACTTAAGCGCCTAAAGGTGCACCTGACCTAAACGCCCAGCAAAGAGCAATTCAGCTGGCAAGCCACTGGGCTGGATTCAGCTGTGTAAACTTGGATTTCCAGTGACATGACAAATGTGGTCTCCTATGAGTAGAATGCTAAACCTACATGTCCTGTGAAGATGCAAATACTTGAGGCTGGTTCAAACAGTAACAAGTGCTTATACTCAAATAACTCAATTTCACCCTCTGTACCTATCCTAGGATGATTTTAGGATAGATCTTTAGCCCCCACCACTACAGAATTAAAACTATATTGACAACAACTGGAGTTCATCACCTAGCTCATACCTAAACTTCTAAATGTAGCTGTGCTCATCTCAACAGAATCCCCAACCCATGGCCTTGATTCTGTTCCCCAAATACAGATTGACAGTGCCTTCAGGGATGACACAGGTATCTCACCTGTCATTCCAGAAGGGCCAAATTTGACTAGAGGACCAATGGCATACTATGTGGATGCTGTAGGTACTTTTTGGGACCCACCATGATACTAGACATTTGTATGTAAGCAACAGAGTTGAGTACCATAAAACTCTATGCTCCATTGAAGAATACTGCCATTCTTTTTGCACCCTTTCAGGCTCATGAAAGGGAAAGTCTGATGTAAAATGTGTTCAGGAAGGATTTGGAGAAGTGCCACAAAATTTTATGATGCTGGATACAGCAATTAGTTCAATTTTACATTCTTTGTTTCAGGAAGCCACAGCTGGGTTAGGAATCGGAAATGATTAGAGAGTATGAACATACATCTCCACGCCTCCATAGCTCAAGAATTTAAAGCTCTGTAGAAATCACTTTTGATCCCTTTGTCTGTCATGTTGCTTACCCCAGTGCTAGAGTTTAGACAATAAATATCCTTTGGGCAGGGATTATGTCTTCTTCCATATATCTTAAACACATTTTAGCCATTAATATAAATGCTAATATCTTTATTATAAGGTGAATATTTATCATACATATCCTTTGGAAGTACAGTCAATCTATTAATTTACTCTGTATCAACAGTTTTTTGGCACCTGAAACAAAGTACTGGGAAAGGAAGTAAACCTGGCATACCTTTGGTGTGCACCCCTGTCATCACTTAAGATACTGCACTGACCTGCATGCGGTTCATGGCTTCCCGAATCTGATCCAGATGGTGTGCAGAGCTGAGGGCTTCAAGACGAATGTCTGTTAGTTTTAGCTCCTTCTCCCTCAGCTCACTTTTTAGCTGAAGAATGATTTCAGCCTCTGCTTCTGTGCACTCACAGATCCTAAAGAGGAGTAGAAAACAGGTGGGAGATTAAAGGAAGGTTCCCCCACCAAAGCAGTGTCTTTACTAGATATCAAAGTACAGAAAAATGCTTGCTGCTGGTGAAACCTATGATTGAGGAAAGAAACATCAAAGAAATATGAAAAGGTTCAAGCTACAAATTATAAAAGGAAAAAATCCTCTCCAGATTAAATGATCAGCTTGATTTATAGCTCTCTAGTTTAGTTTACTATGACTACTTTTCGGATATCTTTATTTGAGTATGCATCACCCATGGGTTTTAATTTGATTTTATATTTGCATAATTTCTTTGGTGCAAAGTTTATGATTCCACCTTGTAGTAGTAGTCAGAACTGAAGTATGCAGATTAAACTATACTACTGGCACATTTGTTAGGCATCAATAGTTTTTTCTGTTTAGAACCATACACAAAGGGACAGTCCCTGCCTTCATGGTCTAGAAATTTTTATCTGTATTGGTTTTAAGGGAAGAAATTATTATCTTGTGAGAAAAGATTGACACACGACCAGCCCAGGGACCCATGCCTGTCCAGCTTTCATGTCAGGCTGCTTTGCCTCTTTTTATCATCAGCATAACCACCTGTAGAAAATAAAACACTGAATTTTGGCTATATTGTTACACTAAGCAGTATTTGCAGTCAACTCAATAAATGTTATTTGATCTTTATTACTGTCACTATAAAAGTTAATATTTGCAAAACAATTTCAATATGGAAAATATTTAAAAAAATAAGTATTATTATTGTGATTATTACTGCCAATATACAAAACAAGAAACAAAGTTCAACATTCAATTTCCAGAATGCATGCAAATGCATTTTGGGAAAGAAGATGCAGCACTCTTCAGGTCAGCAGTTGGATATACAACTCCATGCCCCACACTCAATTTTACCGGGATCTATGCTTGTAGACCACGAGACCATTTTGCCTTTTCTTTGATGCCCAGACTAGAGATGACCTGCACACACATGTATTAGACAGATGCAATTGGAAGAAGTAAAGGCAATGGTTTAGAACATTAGACTCAGGTCAAAAAATAGGTAAAGAAATTGTGGTAAAAAATACATACAAAGAAATTGTAAGCAAAGGGAAGATGAAGAAGTTCACGGCAAATAAAATGATATGTCAAATAGAAGAAGAAAAATCATGAATATCATTCACAACATGCACAAATATTTTAAATGTGAGCAAAAATGAACACAGACATATACTATTATTTTTGTCCCAAATATTATCATACAGTTCTCGTTTTAATGTGTCATTACCTAATTACGCTAATCAAATAAGAAATAAAATTTTATTTTCATGAATGTATTATTTCATAGAACAACTTGGACAACTAGGAAGTATCTATTTTTTGTCATTTTCTTTTTTTTTTTTTTTTTTTTTTCAGTACACCTTGAGAAGGTATGGACAAAAAGGCCTTGGCAAGCCAGTTTAAAAATCACAAAAATGAAGCAGAGAGAAAGAAGGGCTATGGTTCTGGAATAAGCAGGAAAAAGCCATCTCATTTCTTAAGGTAAGCAGAATGGAAGCAGGAAGTATGAATGGAATTTCCTTTTGCAGATCCCAGGGCTTTCCAACACTCAGCTCCTATAATAGTAAAATTATGTAAGAAGATGAGACCTCATCAGAAGGAAGAAAAACAAAAAAAAAAAGGTTAGCATTCCTGAGCAGTCACAGAAAGGAGCTCAGAAGTCTGATCAGACTCTAGACAAAGGTTCAAAGTAGTTAAAAAGACTTTTACTTTTTCCTTCTTCTTACATTCTCAGAAGTTTTAAATCAATAGGTCCCTTTAGGTAGAAGAAATATGTAAGTCATCATCCTTGAACAGAGGCTGCAGACAATTATGAAAAGTCTCGAAGGAGACAGAAATTTAAATTACACAGTGGAAAACCAGTCTTGCAAATCAAGTGATATTATCAGTCTAACAGACAAAGAAATTAACACAGACAAATAAATGAATTTATGCAATTTCTCGGTTATCCTGTGTGGGAAGGTCATAATGATAAAAAACGTAAGAATGTGATCAGAAAGATCACTGTTTAAAAATATTATGGAGGAAGATGCAGAGGCTGTGAACTGGACAAAATTTAGGATTTTAAGGCTCAGAGACCAAACAGCCATGGAAAGACCTTGGGTTGAAAGACTAGATGTGTGGTTTTGCCCTTGATGAATTCTGGGAACAGTAACACATCTAGAGAGCAAGTGAAAGAGAGAGGAAAAATCAGAGTTGGCAGAAAGGAGACAGGATATGGTTATGAGAGCAGGTCTGTGAATCATTATTAACTAATTTTGCAGAAAAAAAGTGTTCTGTTTAAGTTCAGGCATTTTCTAGTACTGCTTTTACTTTTCATTCTTATGGTGAGTTTTAAATTGATAGCAAGTTAAACAGAAGGCTCCCAAAGAAGTAGAAATCCTCCTCCCATAACGCATATATGCCTGAAGCCATAAAAATATGAGCTTCCTATAAAATAATCCAGCAAAACTACAGAGATATAGATGAGTTATTTCTTTCTAGTCTGCACACAATATGAAAAAAGGGGTTTATTTTGTGGGAATATTTGCTGTCAAACTCCTAAACCTAGCATATAAAAATCATTAGAGTCTATAAAACCTTAATCATAAAGGCACATAACCTAACACAGAGTAAATCTATTACAAAGCTCAGTAATCAGTCACAGGACTAGAATTCCCCGAGCACCTTAAAGAAGAGTAATTGTGAACTGATTATTCTCAATCAGGACAAGGAAGGTAAGGCTGGCATCAGTAGTAAGCATTTTTTGGTTCAAAGAGGTTAATTTCCCCAAATTAGAAGGAATTACGAGTTTAGCAGAACGAAAAAAAAAGAAAAAAGGCAGAAGGATATGAAGGAAAGCCGAGAACTCTGTAGAAAGAATATATCAGATATTTGAAAAATAATGAAAAAATGGGACAGCTGTGAACTGATGACTTGTTTTCAGACCTGAATCATTAAGGGTGGTAATTTGAACAAAATATAAAAGTATAATCCCACAAAAAATCCAAGATGACAAAAGAGGGGAAATAGATTAAAAATTCTATACATTCTCAGTTATAAGGCAAAAGAAGTAATAGCAGGAGGGGTGAGTACATTGCAAAAATTCATATCTACCTGGAAAAAAAAAAAAGACACTTTTAGTATGCCATGAAAAAAGGAAACTGTAGTATTTGGCCTTGACTAAAGCAGGTATGATAGAGTTGATCACACTGGAGGGGGTGTGTTTCACAGCCCATTCCCTTTGGGGAGAAGAGTTTTCGAAGAGAGACACTTACGCAGATGCTGACTGGGATGGTTTCATTGATGTTGCCCCACACTCTCCTGAGCTGTGGGGCAATTTAGGTGAGGAAGGAAGAGAGGAGTCTGTCAGTTCTTCTATGTCTGAATGTGAGGAAGGAGGTTTGGTGGACTTTTTCTTTCCAAAGGCCTGTTTGAAAGAGCTTCTTAGCTGTAAAACAAACACAGAGCAAGATTATTTCACTCATCACATCACGTTGTGTGCAGCTCATGTTTTGAAAAGTTAGTTTGCAGATGCCATCCTAGCCACTTCCTGAGGTCAGTATGCAGAAGCAAGACATGAACATACGCAACACAGTATCTGTAAAAACATGATACAGTGCTTTGTTTTGAATTTATTAATCCAGCAGAATGCAAAAGTAATGCTATGGAAAAAGTGCAGGACCAAGTGGTATGGCTATGGAAGAGGGGTGCTCATTTAAAGCCATTAAGCCCCAGTGGAATCCCATTCCCATGGCATTCCCTTCAAGGGATGTCTTTAAATAAGCACTTTGCATCTAAGTACAGGTAGCACCTCCTGTTACTAAAAGCAGAAGTTAAAAGACAAGTCCAATTTACTGGGTTTGCCAATTTACTTTCCCCATTAAAACTTTGAAGAGTCAAACTATGCAAATGCTATGGTTTGGATTGCAACCAAAAGGATTTAAGGTGGGACATGAGGTTTGCTTTGTTGTACTGCCGAGAAGAATGTTAGCTGAAAGGTGTATACTGTTTGTTGCAGTTTCCTTTAGAGTGGTAAGGTCTCTGAACATACAAGCATTGCATTTTCCATCTAGAAGCTCTTATCCAGTATTGAAAAGGGACAGAATAGCCAAAGAGCCATTTATTTCAGAAGCCAAGATGACAACAGTTATGTCTACAGTGAATTTTAAGTAGCCCATTCATTGATACCTTTGTCTGAATACAAAAGTTGCTCATCTTAGGAAATACGTGGTTTTTGGTTTTGCTTTTTTTTCCATTTTTATTTTCAGAAGGTTGTTTTTATCAAAATTGCATAGAACTCCATGACCAACTGGTTCCTCTATAAAATATGAGGTATTCAAACACATTATTCTTGTGGTATAATTGGAGAGTGGGGAGTGCGACCAATCATAATGAGAAACAAGTCCTTTCCAGTTCATGATATCTAATAAGAAAGAAATGGATTTTGGCTACACTCCCCCTTTCTACAGCCTAAACTTTGAGATTAAAACAAATAGAGGCAAACTGAGAAGACATACAGGATAATCTGTTTTAAGAAGGTATAAAAGCCTACTGCCAAAATAAATAGCAATCATGCCAAGATAGGGTTTTTTTATAGATGCATGCCAACTTTTTCATGGTTTATATTCACCTCACTTCCTTTAGAGTTCACCTTGCAGAAACATGAAAGAGTGTTGAATTACAAATCAAGGGAATGAAGGCTCATCAGTATTTTAAAACAAATGCTTATGCAGGTAATATTTTTAAAACAACAAAAACATATTTTCTGATTCTTTACTGGAAGTGTTTGAATCTTTAGCACTATGTGGTATTTGTATGTTCCAGATGAGAAGCATATTAATTTCTTTAAACACTAAGACTTTTAAATGAGAATTCTTACAGATGTCAACTCCCTCCATTGCTGTGAGTCAAGCATTTTGATCAAGTTCCAACTGAAGAAAAACCAAACAGGGTTTCAGTGTGGCCCAGAGACTGTTTCGGTCAGAACAGCTATTTCAAAGTTGTTTTGTAGTTGCTGCATTGTTGTTGATTGTGGTTTTGTTTGTTTTGTTTTTAATTACCCTGACTGATGCAAATAAATCACTGCTGATATTCAGCAATTGTTAGTTTGCTGGTAGTGCCACAGTATGGCTACACGTGAATTGCTTTATATCCATCTGACCTCGTAGGAATATTGTAGATGAAATGTACTGTCATGTTACTCAGACACTAGGAAATGACAGAATAGCTAAAAGATAGGATTAAGCTGGCTGTGTACTTACCCAGTTTTTCTTTTTCTTTTTCTTGGAATCAGCATCATTACCACTGCCAATGCTTGAATGACTTGTAGCACTGTTGATACTGGAAACACTTTCTGAAGAATGTTGACGCCTTATACGTAAATCTAAAGAAATTAAATTACTGTGAAATCCATCTGTTTTTGTTTCAATATAATAATCATTTTTATATTTATGCAGCATCTTCCTCTTCAAAGAGAGCCTAAATGAACACAAATGGCACTGATGCTTGTAGTGGCTCAGATTCAAGCTATTGCAGCCTGTGAGAAACCACACAGGCATTAATGGGGATGCGTACAATTAGTCTAACACTTGGGAGATTCTCCAAACTGGGGAGTTACTGCCCTGCATGCAATGACCCTGCACAGCAATCTATGCATGTGTAACCTTATACCTGAGCAGTGTCTCTTTCAGATGTATTACTTGACTTACTATTGTCATGTGTACTACAGTTCTGAGGAGTATAGGTACTACTTGATTTGTAGCAGCCCTAGTCAGTGTTCAGATGCTACCTTCTAATATACCATGATGGAAACAAGCAGGAGGGAGTTTATTAAAAATGAACGATACAAAATAACCAAGAAGTGGAGAATATCAGAAATGGTTGATGAGGCTTTTGAGTTTCAATTTCATAAAAGACTTTGATAACTATATCTTAATCCCCAGAAAATATTCTTGCAGAACATGTCCACTAATATCAAGGGAAATTACTTTTTAGATTATTTTCCACTTCTTAGAATTTACCTTGGCTACACTCAAGTCATTGAGTGAAATGACCTTAAGGTAAACATCTAAATAATGACCTCTCTAAGGAAAGATCAATGACCCTTTCAAAAATGAGTACGGTGATTTTTTTTTTTTCTTGAAGTAATTCCTTTGCTGTTGCTTATCAACAGGCCCTTTTGAAGTATATATTTATCACG
The DNA here is from genome assembly GCA_013396655.1 of Campylorhamphus procurvoides. NCBI lineage: Eukaryota > Metazoa > Chordata > Aves > Passeriformes > Dendrocolaptidae > Campylorhamphus > Campylorhamphus procurvoides. The sequence continues at coordinate 2,283,207 of WBMV01000702.1, read as the reverse complement.
TGATAGCTGCCTGACTGCAAAGACAAATTAATTCAACATCTGGAATCAAAAATTCATGCTTTCCTGCACTGATTTAACACTTTATAAAGGAGCTAGGCTGTTGTCAGTCCATCTGTTAACAATGAGAACACCAGTATGCAAAACCCCAACTTTGATTGCATTTCCAGTCTGTAACCCTGTTATACCATAAGATTTCACTAGTGTCTTGTGTGTACTTCAGTACACAACTGCAGTGACATGGTTAACTCTTGACACCCAGCAATCAATTCCTGGCCACGCAGTTCTAAGAAGATAAAAGCTCCAGGAACTCTGGCAGAAAGAAGGCTTGTGCAAAGTTTCCAGCTTTGAAAATACCACAAGTATGCCTACCATTCACTGCAGAATGTGCTTGCCTTTGCAACAGAGTCCCCAGACAACAGAAAAGTAGTGACTCAGGGGTTTTTTTTCTTGGAGAGAAACTGCATTTATTTTAACAGTGACAAAACCATACCTTTGTGGGTATGATCAGGACCATTCAAGGCTCCTTGAATAGCGGCTTGTGCAGCAGAATTCTGGGCTTTCAACATTTCAATGGTTTCCCTTAGCTCTATAAGCTCAGATTCCTGTGGGAAGAGCAAAGAGAGCTCAAAATATATCAGGAAAAAACAATGTTTGTCTAAGCTAAAAGAAAAAAATTACAAGAGTGGTCAAACTAAAGTTCATAGGACTGCTTGAGTGAACATAAGGGTAACAACAAAGTAGAAAGCATACTTTTTCTCCGAAGACATCAAAGTCAAGTAACATATTCTTTTTAATTTGTTCTATATAAAGCAATCATGCTAGTTTTAAGAAGGAAATTTTTTAGTAAAGACTAATCCAAGAAGGGTCTCAATTGTATCTTTAATATAAAATGAAGAGAAACATAACAATTTTATTACAAAAGACAATAAAACCATTTGAATAACATCCTTTGGTATATGAAGCTGCTGTTTAATGGATGAATTTCAACCTGAATTAATGTACTTTTCAAAAGATTTAACTTTTTTAATACTAATTCATTTTAAAAGCCCCTTTTTAATAGCAACTGTCCTGGAAGTTGAAGTAAATTACTCCACTTGAATGCAGGAAATTCTGTATTAGAAGGCACAGCTGATTTTTATTTAAAAAAAAACCCTTAATTTGTTCTTTTTATTATTCCTTGTCTGTCCAGCCTGTACTGACATAATGAGGGTTTAGAGAAAAGGAGTGAAGTAAAGAACATGTTCTGAATCTGTTGGGAAAGAAACCTGGAGATGATCTCTTGGTGTCATTGCTTAACCCCCGCTGAAAAGAAAACTCTCTGAAGGAAATTATATTTTGTAAAACAGTCAACATTTTTTGTTTTAAGAAAATTCCATTGCATTTTGGTGGTTTGCATTTGGTTTGTTTTTTTAATTATTTTATTTATTTTTTCTATTTTATTTTTTCTAAGATGAAAGGAAAGCAAGCAATACAAATATTTTCTATCCAGTTCACAATGGGTCTCACTACATTTCATCTGTTGGTGCTCAACTGGACTGTGAAATGTTATTTTTGTAGACACTGACTCCAGTGGTGACTAACAGCTCACTGATAAACAGTTTCTTTCACAGTTTGGCTCAATGAAGCCTTTCTGTTTATAGGATACTGTTCAAAATGAATAAGGGTAGAAAACTGCATAGGTTCAATCCTGGAAGGTGCTAAGCAGCCTTTTAATCCTGAGCTTGTTATAAGGCTCACATTAAATTTACTTCCTGTCAGGTTTAGATTTTTCCCCCATTGGACAAAACAGCACAGCTAAAAGCAGAACTGTTTACTCGTGAATAGAATACTTAACCTGCATTAACTCTCTGAATGGAGTTATTTTTCTCTACTTAAAGTTCTTCCCTTCCTGTAATTCTATCATCCTGATGATGCTGGCAGGCTGGAATGAAGTACTCCAGCAGCTTATGATCTGTCTTTGTTACAGGATCTTTCAGTATGGAGTAAACCTAGAGTCACATATGTTTTAATTAAAATCTGGAAGTGAAAGATTTTATCTTCAAACTATTCTGTGACATTGTCTGTGGAAACCTGGTGCTGCACAGCTTAATTCTCCTGGACTTTACTGAATATTTGATCACAACATTAAGAAATAACTGTCTGATATTGTCACAGATGTCCCTGTTTCATTTCAATGTTTTTTAAACAGAACTCAAATACAGTCTGCTGACTGTTTTCCACATTAGAGCATCTGCTTTGGTGAACCTACCTTTTGTTCAGCTGTCATTGTTAGACTTTGCAATCGCCCTGTCATATTTCCCAAGCTTTTTTCAAAAGCTGCTACAAGATGAGCCTGTGAAAGAAACAGAAGACAACATTTGTCATGACAGTAGAACAATTTTCCCAGATCTATTTGATTTTTTAAAATGTATTTTTCCTTCAAGCACATCATCTCCAGCTTTTTAATAATAGTTTTAAACTCAGACTGAGCTAACTTGGATAGGTGAATCAGCCAAGTGAGCCCACAGTTCCTCAGGCTTCTTTAGCCCCCAGTGAGATTAACTCAGGTATCTCTGCCTCAAAATGAATTATGGATTTCATGCCCTGCTTTGAATTTACTGATATATTGGCCAACAGGCATCTGCTCCCAAATAGAAGTCCAGGAGCAATTATTTTCAATTACTGGACACTTCAAAATGGAAATTCAAGCACTTTATCTTGAAAGGTAAATTTTACCTTCACAGACAAAACACTTCGGAGAAATCCTGAGACTCAAAGTTTTAAAAAAGGTCATTGCTTAGTCTATTAAACTTATATTGATTATAATCTCTGTGTGTTGTGTATATAAAAGTAATGAAAAAATTATAACAACTATAATGTATGTAAATGTATATATAAAAGACAATCTTGAAAACTGGAAGTCCTACTTCTCAATAAGAAAAGAAATAAAGTTGAAAGAGATCAACATATTTTTAAAAAAATAAAGCTGCTTCTCTCTTTTTTTTAAACAACCAGCACCCTACTCTCTATGCAAGCAAAGTCTATACAAAGAAGACATCATCTCTTCACTGGTTCTAACTGACATCGAGGTTTGTAGGCAAAGAAGGGCAAGTGGTCATAAAGAAACCAACAGACTAAGCCAGCTTGTACAGCCAAGGGAAAGTAAAGATTTCATTTTATATAAAATTCCATCCATTCTTCTCACTACATTAAATATTAAAAGCAGAAAGAAATACTTCTTTTCTCTTTGCCATCTCAAAATTGGTAACAGGCAATGTTTTCAAACATTGGCACCTGGAAATATAACTCCAACCAAAGACAATTATATTTACAAATGGATGAATTGAACTTCCTCACTGAGAAAAGTTATTTTTTTTATTATAGCAGTGCAGGTTCACACAGTGCCTGGCAATTTTTCAGTTGCAGATTTGCACGCTTTTACGAACATAGTTTAAATTGTTTGAGCGTACGTGGTTGTACTGAATCCGAGGTATAATCAGGAAAATACACAGTTGAAAAATGATTCTGTTCTGCATTTTAGGAGAAGGAAAAGAGCTTCTTGCCACCTTGCTCTCTATACTATGCCTCAAATAGAAAAAAGATTACTATATATATAATAGTGGCCTACTTCTTCATCTCCACTTTAGAGCTATTAAACTGATTAGTGGCTTTCATGTTTTGTAAATAATTTTGGATGGCTATAAAATTTAAGTATCTTGAAAGCTCCTTATTTTATTCTTATTAAATTTACTAAAAGTTTCCTCCTTGTAAACTATGTTATTTTTAAATTCTGGGTTCAGTTACTTATGGGTATAGTGGTTAATCCACTTGCTTTCTGCATCTGCAGGAATGCCTTAGGGATAATTCTTTTGGTTAGGGACTACCTTTGATAAACATGAGAGTAGATTCATATGCAGTTTCATAAGAGTTAATTAGTAATTGTGTATATTCCTATTCTAAGATTTATAACCTATGTTACATTCTTGAAGTTACAATTTTAAATAAAATGACCCTGGAATGTGTGCCGAATGCACCTCTGAAACCACTGACCAATACTACAGCCTTTGGTTGTTTTTCCTCTTCCATTCTTTTGAGAAGATAAAAGTAACTAGTTTCTAAACTTACTTTTCACTATAATAATTAGCTACATAATAAAATTTTCTAGACTAATCTATGGTGTTTTACTTCCAAAGATGATGACCACTGACCCAGAAAACAGTCAGAGACAAAGTAGATGAACTACTACAGAATTAGAGCCAAATGCCTCTTCGTTACATGTGTTTAACAGGAAACTAATGGAGCTCACTGTTCCCTGCCTCATAAAAAACTCTATGGCTTGGCTAATGGCCTGTGGTTTTGCTTTACCATGAGGATTACAATGGGGACCAAGAGCTTGCAAAGAGGAATAATTTGCTTAATTATGCATTGCTTTTGTCCGTTTCTCACAATTAGACTGTAATAACCAGAGTTCTTTAGTACCAAACTATGCATATTTATGCAAAGTATTTTCCTATTTCATAGCTACAATTTCATCCAACGCTGTACACGAATAAATCACAAGGAAAAATTAAGCACTAAAAAGCATTGTTAAAAATGTCATCAAAGGTATCTGAAACTGTTAAGTTATATTCTGACAGCCTTTAGAGAAAAACAGCCATGTCATGACTATAGATTTTTACTAAAATTCATCCTGTGACAGCATATGTTACCTTCTTGGAGGTAATACTAAACTTTTTGCATCGTAAATGTAACTGAATCAGGATGATGGATTCCTCCAAACTCATTTGAGAAAAAGATTATCAGGTCTTTATTTGCTTATAATAAAGAAACATAATTCAAAGTCCCATCAACCAAAGACTGTTCAATAAAAACACCTGTAATTGCATAGTTCATTACTTTAAATGTTTATTGCAATAGAATAGTCTTCTATGAAATATAAAGTATTAATTTTACATCCAGAGTAATAAATTGTGATGCCGTTCTCTGTGGCAGCTAACGTTCATTTATTCAGCTGTCAAGGGAACTACTACTTTTTGAAATCTTATGCAAATTTTCCCCCAAAGAAATACTATACAACAAAATAAGAAAAGTTAGTTTGAAAAAGGCTAGATTATCAGTATATTTATATGTGTGTTGAAGTATGCACAAAACATATATTCCTATTTGAGATCAGGCTTTGCATTTAAACATCTAAATGCAAAATAATTCAGAAAACAATTAAAGCAAATAGAAAGAAGTGCCTGTGTCTTTAGTAATACTCAGCAGAAACCAAAAATTCTAACTAGAAACTTCTTCTACACTTAAAAATTTGGTATTTTATTTTCATCGGATTGCCAATACTCAGTTTCTGAGTATTATTTATCTAATTATTTAAAATATCTAAAAGATTCCATTCTTGCATACTCATAAATTTATTGAGGAATACATATTTTTTTATAAGTTACAGCCAGTCTCTCACACCAGTAGTTTCATTCATGGCATACATATATCATCGGAATACCTCAAAAACTAGCCTGAATACTGCATGTACTTTAAATAACACTCATTCTAAAGTCAAAATATGTCTTCACAATTGAATGTAGTATTTGTACTTGGAAATAAATATCCTGGAATTAGAGTTAAGTAACTGGGTATTACTGAAAGTATGCCTACAGCAAAATATATCCATCATTAATATGATGCATATTAGATAAACAGATGATGTACAGCTCTTAATCTGTGGCTCTTTCAATTTTGAATTAATTTTGACTTCTATTAACATGTAAAATTCCCATTAGAAATAGTCAAAACTCAGGGAATGACTTCAGTGATGAGACGACAGGTTTGATTTTAGACACCTCCTTCTTAGTAAATGATCCCAGCCAGGCAAACTCCAAACACCTCAGCTCTTATTCTGAACATTGGCATATGAAACATCTATCTTCTGACACACTTTGTTATTTGACCTGTGGTGTTCAGATTTATAAAACAAAGGTAAATAAATAAAGTTCCTCCCACCTGACATGGCCGAATAAAAGGAGGTGTGAAAGGCCAGAAGGGATCGGGCTGATTGCAAGCAGCAACTGTACATCTGGTGACCTTTTCTGTTCTCTGCTTGCTATTTTCTTGTTGCTTGGCTGTAGGACAGTGATTCAGAGCTGGCCAAACAAGAGTATTAGCCAGTGAACCCCCTCCACTTTCTACTGGCATCCTGGATCTACTACAGTTAGCAAGCATGCAGGCTTCAGCTTTATACAGTACAAAGCCCTGATCAAAGTCCCTCTGAACTGAACCAGCAGGCTGGTTCAGGCTGCTCGCTGGAATTTGAGTCCTTGTCAGTCATGTAGGAAGTCTGCTGGTTGGACACTTTCTGCTCTGAAAACAGGCCCTTTCTTAATTAGTATGGAGATTTGCCCTTCAGCCACACTGAGACAGGCACCAGGGATAAAGCCAGAATCTCAGAAAAAAGTCTGTAAATTACGCATCCAAACAGCTGGGTCCTACTTGAATTTAATCATATGCAGGCAAAACACTTTGGGGTTAATTAAATGAAATAAACTGCTGAAATCAAGCACAGTACTTGAGTCCAGCCAACAAAACCTGAACAATAAATGAAATCAAATTAGAAAATTTTTAGCAGAGTTTCCAAAAATGCCTGAGAAATGCTGTCAATACCAAATGACAGAATTTGGTATAAAATAATATATCAAGCAAAGGCTTGATGAAACAGGTAAAATTTCAATCTGCCAATCATTTAATGACATACATATTAATGCCACCAACAGTCTTCCAGGAGAAACAAAGAAAGACACAAGTAATGTTGAAATGAGATGAATCAGATGCTCTCTTTTTTTCACTCCTGTGCAATACTATTACTCAATTCTACAAAGACAAATGGTAACAACAAATTCATATTCGAGATGAACTGTGAGGGAACAAGATTTCTGGGTATTAATAGTTTCCTCCTCCAGACTACACCAAGGAAGAAAGTGCTGCTTATTTTCAGAGAGGTATGAAAATTAGGAGGAGTTTAGGACTAACACTAGGATGAATGCAATTAGAGCAAAAGCATCAGAAAAGAGAGAGTATTTTTCTGGTTAGCAAAGGCACCACAGAAGACACTCTGCTCATATAATTCTCTGCCTGTCAAGGATGGATGTATCTACAGAGAAGACAGACGGTGATCAAACTTATCTGCATTAAACATAATGTTTGTTCAGGTTTTAGCCTACTGATGTGTAAACATGACTAAAAACGAGGGCCACAGTAGTATTATCAATGTAGAGATTTGAGTTCTTCTCTGAAGAAAAATTCCAGATTTTTTGACTAGGACTATTTCTCCTTTAAAATGTAGGGACTGGTGAAATATGTCTCTTAAACCAGAATACAAATGATAAATGAATACATGCAAGGAAAGCATTTCTAAGGCACTACAAGTTCATGAAAACTAGAAGCCCATCTGTGTTTTTCATGTTTGTCAAATTAAATCAATTATTTTTAATTACTCTCATAGTTTTTATGAAAAGTATATAATCACTGGCATTTAAATATCAATTCTGTAATTAGACTAAATGGACAAACTGGTTTCTTGCCTGCAGAGTAAAGTCAGGAATGGTACCAGGAGCCTGAATTATCACTTGGAACAGGCACTAAGCACAAGCTCATCACCGGCAAACAATTTAGGTTTACTGATGCAGCCACCAGAACACAGAAGAAAGTGCTAAGCATAGCTCTTACACATTTTCATGTGTGGCATTCCTAAGAAAACAAGCAGCTTTCACAGAGCTAGAGGTTATTTTCACACAACATGAACACATTGCTACATCAACTGAAATAATGTCTTTAAAATTATGGCAGTATTTAGGGATCTAAATACCCAGGACACCTGCATTTCAAAGAAAGGAACTCTATGGGTTGCCCAAGACATCAGGAAACTGCTTTCTTGAACTGCAGAATTATACTTTCTTGCAACTGCATCCCAGCTTTCCTTGGTAGCAGTAACCATAATTATATCCCGAATTGCATTTAAAAATCAATACAACAGCTTGTTCAGTAGCTATCTAGTAACTGAAACCACAGGAAGCAGACAGGATTGTAGCTCACATTCCATACTGGGCAATATTTTCAGATAATGTGTTCAATAACTCCTATTACCAGTATATGGCAATTGGAAGGAACACCAGTGAGCTCTCTGCAAAATAGTCCAGTTTTCATTAGTCATATATCAACACTGCTGTTGCAGCGTTTGAATTCTAGATACACGTGTATAGTGTGCTTCCCCTCACACCTGTCTGCATTTTGGAGGGTTTATCTTTGTGAAATGGAACTCTAATGAATTTTATCCAAATATACAAATCATGCCTTTTCTTTTGTTGTGTCTCCTTACTTTTAGCTTTTTAAATAATTGATTCTGAGAAAAGAGTGAAACTGAACAAGATAGGGCTGTTGTCACATCCTAAGTGTGGAACCTCTCCTTTCCATTTCCACCATCCACTTTCCATTTCCACAAGATTTCTTCTACGTGAAGATGGGGCAATATAGACACTTCATGAAGCAATTAATTTGAAAAACACCAAAATAAGTAAATATAAAAGTCTTACAGACTCTATCTTGAGTAAGACCTATTAGTCAATCTTTATGACCACAAGCAAAAATACTTACATTTGCTGAAAGCTGAGAAGTAAGTGTAGCGACTTTCTCTTGTGATGCAACCAACTCCCTCCGTAGTTTCTGAATTTGCTAGAAAAACAAGACTGCTGTCAGAATTTCAGTAATTTCCTTTTGTTGTTGTTATTTTTGAATGTTGTCCATAAGAAATCACAGATAAGTTTACAATATCTTAGTTTTACATTGTAGTCTCAGAAATATTCTGAAATACAAATTATTAAAAGTTGGCTTTTAGTGCTGCTCCAGCTGCTTTCTTGCACTTAACCGGTGTATTAGCTAGGATTCTAGTTAAGGGAGTGCATACAGGCAAATGCTTAATTACTTCATATGTACCATCCTCTGCTTACAAGGGAAATGTCATGCTTTTATACCAAATCCTGTAAGTTCCAAACATATCCTCAGTGCAGTCAAGGAGAGCAGTCCTGGATGTGACCCGAGATTTTGAGACATGAATGCATTTGGGTGAGGTTCACTGTGCCTGACTGCAAACATGAGGCAACAAACATATGTTAAATGTCTACATTACACTAAGATAAAGTGACAAAAAGTATTCCCCCACTGCCAGGCATGAAGAAGGCTTTGATGACTACCTCAGACACAGATTTTTGCCTTGTGGATGTCTAAAATTAGGGGAGGTAAAGTTGTATTTTTTTTTCTCTAACACAATGCTTCCTACAGTCCCTGCAATTCAAACATGCAGAGTCTTTAAACCTTATATTCTATTCAAAAACTTGCTTGCCAACTTACAAAAATGAGTGTAGCATTAAATTTGGTTGTTGACATGAAAATAAACTTAATTCAAGAATCCTGTATCCTTTAATGAAAAACAGAATCCTTAAGAAAAATATGTTTACATTGCAGCTGGGATAGATATCTAGCATGAAGCCTGCACATCATTTAAGCTCTTTTAACCCTATTTGAGATGTTACAGGGACTTCCAGGCATTGCACTGAACTTAAGCACAGCATGGGGTTTCATTTTGAAAACCCTTTCACATTCAGATATAAAAGAAATTATGCCAGACTAGAGAAGTAAAGTGTGTGAAACTAGCCTAGGAAAGAGAACATGTAACAGTCACTAGTAAAGACCATTTGCAGTACTTCAGTTTTATGACTCCTGTGAAAACCAACAAGGAATATTGCATAAGCTTTACAAATTAACGAGTTCCTGTACTTCTACAATGCAAAAACAGCTAGGTCATTTACACTGTCTTAAGTGCAAAGGAGACAGATTATCAAGCTGTTTTCCACCCTGGACTGACCCTTTTCTTTGTCTAAGTTTTCTCTTTGGTTTTCGAGTGCAATTATTTGACATTCTCACTTAAGCTACACTTCCATCATATTCCTGCAGTTACGCAGAGGAAGGTCTCATGAAGTGTTGTTCAATATCTCCTGTAAGAGCATCATAAGCAGACCCAGATAGTGAGAAAACATCATGTAGAAACAGACAGGAAAGAAATATTTCACCTCTATACACAGCCCTATATAGAGGGCAATAAAATAAGGAATTGTAATTTACACTACTGAGCTATGGCATGACTCTAGCTCATTTGCTTTAATTTTAAGAGAAGTGAGCTTAGATAATTCAGGTAGAAATTATATTGAAATATACTGCAGCAAAGAGGAAGAATGTGTTTATTTGTTCAACTTCCTCAAAATATATTTTTGTTGACTTTTTCTTTGATTAGAATAGTAAAAATAGGAGCAGCAAAAATGCAGGAGTTGGAAGGCACGCAGCTCTGTGAAGTGGAAGTGGAAGTGCACTCCTTGGTGCTATATTTTATTGCTGCTACTCCTGATGCCCTTTTAATACAACTAGGACTTCATTTTTGAGAAAGACCATAATTGTATCCAGCTGCTGACCCGGACTTGTCACCCATTCTTTTACACTGCGAGGAGAAAGAAGATATTTTCCATGTCAAATTTGATTTATATCTGAAATCAATCTGCATTTCTCTGAAATCCATCAAAGTGGTCACTTTCAGAAATTTAATATAATGCAAAATGTAAGGGAGAGAAGTTCAAAGTGATCATTTGAAGTATTTTTCTCCTGAAAGGGAGCACATTAGCTTGAATTGTACAGTCCCTTAGATCCAGCACAGAGTGGTATTAAGTCTGAAAACAGACCTATCACAATTCCTCTACTCAGCATGCAATTCTTATTGATTCTTTTCATCTTTTCAGAATGGCAGCCAGGTGGATTTCTTCAGCATGACGCTTGGAAAAGACCTTCTAGTACATTTAAAGCTGTACCAGGTTTTTGCCAATTACTTTTTAAAAGGGTATGCAAAGACGAAGAATGCATTTTCCCCAGTGACTAGGCAGTTTAACCATAGCAGATAAATGATAAACTATAAAATAGTGTAATGCAATGCATAAATATAAAAATGAAGAAAAGTCCTTACCTCTGAATGTGCCTTTTCTTCTGCCTAGAAGAAAACAAAGAAGAAATGGCTTAGAATCAGTGTGCAACATAGTTGTGGTAACAGAAAATAAAAGCCAGCTACACTGAAGTGAAATGAATAGCTTCATGAATCTATTACATTTAAGGAAGGTATCCAGTAGAAACAATAAATGGAATTCTTTTCAACTTACTCGGCAAGGACCCAGCTGAAACCTCAGAGAGTTTGCCAGCATACTGACAATATGAAACAGTGGATAAAGGGAGAACAGGACCAGAACTGTGGAAATTGCAGCTATATTTCTAAGATACAAAGGAGAATTTACTATGCTGTCACTGCATGGACCTTAGTCTGATATGAACAAACTTTTACATCAGAATGATTACAAGGGCTCCTGAAATTAAATGTGTTTTATTGCATACCAAGCAATATTCCTCATACAATAATAACTAATCCCTGCTAAGAGAAGTTGACAGCACACCTGTAAAACATACATGGGGGAAGTTGAGAGGTACTTGCAGTTTAAAGTAATTTCTTCCATACAGAATACTGACGAAAATACTAAGGGCTATCAAGGCATGTTTAAGTTTTAGCTTAAACTTGCTAATATTATTTAACAATTTTAGATATTTTCCATATTGTAATGTATTGTGTCACATATAATGAAGGTATTTACTTATTTTTCAACAAGATAAGCAACTAAACTATTGAACTAACTAAATCTTTAAAAGCCATTAAATTTCTAAGCATGGGATTTGTCCTGTTTAGGAGTGTTTGTTGGACAGAAAAGTCTTGCTTCAGTGGGATTCTAATAGAAATGAACAGAGTGCCTTGAGAAAGGAACCCTTTTGTAACATAAAGTAAGAATCAGTTAATATACTGGAAAGTAATCCACACCATAGCATGAGGAGGCCCAAGTTCAGAAAAGCAGTCTAACATGTTCTGGAAGAGAAGTAAGCAGTAAGAGGAAAACATAGTTAGAAGAATTATCAATAAATAACACTAGAAACACTGAGAAAACCCATGGCAAGGGTTCTTCAGGAGATTCTCTGATACCAGGTAGTCTTGTGTTATAAATTAATATAGCTTATTTTAAGCCTGTACTATGCATAAATATTGTGCCATTAGAATTTTAATGATTTATTACAGAAATGTTTTTTTATTTTACCTTGTGTAAGGGGAGAAGACTTCTGGAAAATGTCTCTTTCCATACACGTTTCTCTGTTAAGGGTCACTAAGCAGACGGTGATGCCATGGTATTTACCTTTGCAACTGCTTTTGACTGAAATTACTGTAATACCTCACTACATGAGGATGATTTAGTATAATGATAGTTTTATTTGCCAGTACTGACATGACATACATACTGTGACACACTTTCTGATCTATTTCTGCAAAATTGAGATCTGCCTACAGGAAAAAGAATATAAATTCTATTCTCATTATTGTTGCTTCAAACGTGTAGTGTATGGAAAGTCACAAAGGGATTGAGGATGACCATCAAGAAAAGAGAAAAATTAGAGTTGGTGACCTTTTCCTAAAACTGCCCTATGGGGACATGGTGTTATCCTTAGACTAACAAACCTGCTGATGAAGGCAATGCTACCTGTTGTTACCAGAGGACTCTCTCTCTGCACAAGTGAATGTTGCCTTTCTTCCTGAGTTCAGAGATGTGCCTATCACAAGTCACCTTTTGTGGGCAGTGTAAGAAGTAATTGGAAAGGAAAGATGAGGATTCTGGGCATACTCTCAACTTAAAAGGTAAAATCTGACAACCAAATACATCTGAGCAGTTTTCAATGAAGTTCATGCTGACACCATTGTAACCCAGGACTCAGCCATTGCTTCAAAAGGCTCTAAAATGAAATAATTTTTTCTCCCTCTATTTCTCCATCATATGAATGCATTCCATTCCCATGAGGATTATTTTTTTCTATTTTTGAAGTCTTGTAATATTAACATACAGATGACTTGTCCTCACACATCTCCTTTGAGCTTGGTTTAGCACAATCAATGAAGTCTAGGGAGTCAACTAAATATGTGAAAATCCCCTATTTAGCAGGAGAAGACTAAAATTGGAGAGTTTTGTCAGTTACTCAGGGTGCTAGATGGAGATTCATTGCGCAAACTGAATCAGTTTACTAAGTCTGCTTACGTGGCGTATTTTTCTGTGAAATGAAATGGACGTTTCTGTACACGCATATCTCTACAAGCTAGATTTCCAGTCTAGGCAAGTTAGGTCCTGAAAACCCAAATGCAAGTCAAGAAGAAAGCCAATATATACAGAAAACAGTAGCAAATGCAGAACTTCTGTGCCATTAGATTTATTCATTTCAGTGGCAGCAAATCACGAAAAGTCTCTTTTGAATCTCATATTCTAATTTGCAAAGAAACAATCTTCATAAAATAACTTAAAGATTTTCAACTATCCTTTGGTAATAATACATAAAGATCTTGATCTTTATTTAGTACTTTGTCTGAAACTCTCCAGTGATTAGGCTTCAGAGAACTGCTAGAACCAAGGTTTAAGACAATGCTTGAGAAATCTGATAAATGTATTTGATTGAGATACTTATGAAAAGTCATATGCTTTGGATTTCCTGCTCAGTGATTTTGGCCTGCTTAAGTAAGGTAAAAAAGCTCTTGAACTCCTCCTTGAATCTAGTAACAGCCGAAAGCAAGTTATATGCGCCATAACCCTGTGAAGCTATTGCATTGCTCTCTGCGTTCAGCTGATGTGATATTGATTGTTAACCTTTCATGTTTCTATACTTCACTTGTGCATCATCTTCTGATTTATTGCTGAAAAGTTTAGGCTTTTCACAGGGGAATCAAGCAGAAGAAATTCAGTTCAAAAATCATCCCTAAAGTCAATCCTAGTAATTTTGACATACCAATTTCTTTCTGGACTTTTACAATTTTTCTGCAACTTCCATTATCTTGCCTATATAATCCATTACTTAAGGAGCAGGGCTCAGCTGCAATGTGAATTCACAGTCAGAAATTTCAGATGTATAGTATGAACCTGGGTAAACAGTTAAAAGTTTGTTTTGCAGGAAAAATATTATTCTTTACTATCATTAGGTTTAGGTAATACTTCCAAGATATTCTGCAATGTTGAAGGATAACAGATTATATAAATTGTAAGTATTAGTAAACTCTTGCTACATTAGACAACATCAGAGCACAGATATCTCAGACTTTCTGACTGGGTGCTGAAAGCATCCTGTGTCATTTTGTAATTTGATTTTTAACAATCATCAGTTTCATAAAATTCTTGTAAAATTTGACATCAGATCTTGAATTATAATTTTGGACACTGTTTCCCATACAAACTGATTGTAGTGCCTCATAGACAAATAGTTCTAAATAATTTTCAACCACCACTACATATGTGAGAAGCTTTACTCTGAATGTCAGTCGTACCTCATGTGCAGCCAGTCTGCATAAGCATTCTACATTCCCAACCTTTACTCCTCCTCCCCCACTTTCAAGTTATTCAGGACTGGTCTGGGCTGGAATTACTTGCAACTTGCAGTTTAAGGCCCAGACAAATCTAATGCATGTGTACTTGACATTTTAGATATGCCCTTGTACAGAGGCACCTGGAAATATGGAGAGGAGACAGACTTTTCATGAATGCATGAGATGAAAACAGGTAAGTGGGTTGCTGTCCTGTGAAAAGGGGCTACTACAGCATATAATTGTAGTTAGCAAATAGCTTGCAAAGCAAGTGTTGTGTGTCATCAAGGGAATGATAAACTGCTCCCATATGGATGATTTCTTGTTAGTAGAACAATTGAAGCAATAAATTATGCAAAATATATACCTCCCCCATAAGATATCAAAAAAGCATAGGAAAACAGTAAATTAGGGAAAAAAATTAAACCCAGAACGTCTGAAACTAGAAACAGATATTTGTCTAATTAACTAAGATAAATATTTTTAAAGTTATTCTTCTCATTGTAAATCACCTCTAAATGCTGTCATTTGCAAGAAAGATCCACAGAGATTTTAAAGGCAAATTGTATCTCCCTTACCCTAAGGCAATCCTGCAGTTTTCAAAAAGGGTACCTCGAACAGTGCTGGGATATAAATCCTTTGTAAATTGTGCAATTAGAAATCTAGCTGAAAGTATGTAAAATCACTCAAAATTATCAACTACAACAGCATAAGGATCCCCCTTAAAGAGACACTCTTAGACCATGACCTTCTTTTCAGTTTTCAAAATGTATGCTAGTTGATTTCAAACAGTTATAAGCAATTCACATAAAAAGGCGAAAATAATGCTCTCTAAAACAACATGCAGCAATACAAAGTTGAAAATAAATGTTCCTGTTTTATTACGGTAAAATTTTAAAATTGTTCTAAAAGTATTGAAATTTTCTTGAACAATGAACAAGAACTGAGGCAGGCAGAATATTTTTCTACAATGTCAATACTCACCGTAGAGTAGAGAGAGGAGGTACTGGAGACAAGTGATAATGAGGACCCATGTACTTTAAAAAAAGGAAAATATCATGAAATATTGATGAAAGCATAAAATCTCCTCCGCACAACTCAATAACTAAACAAGTTTTTAAAATGAGAACCAATTTTCTACAAAGAACAATTACGAGCTATCAGTATAGAAAAGCTATTGACAGATTTCCCTCCATTTAGACAGATAGTCCTATAAAGATAAAACACTTTCCCGTGCATGAGGTGGGAGAGCGAGCCAATGACATTCAGTATGATTATCAGCAAACCAAGCATCCCTTTTGTTGTTTTGACAAAAAATCATTTGATAAATTCAGTCTTTAGAGAAACTAGAAAATGAGCTGTTTATACACCTGTCCTAAGCAGAGCAAATGATTTTAATAAGAGACTATGCTTTGGAAAACAGTTCACATTCCCTGGGGTGAGCTCCCAAGCTTTGCTCAGCACAGTGCAGACCCGTGTAGTCACAGTCCATGGGAAGGGGTTACTGCGTGATGCCATCTTTCCACTAATCATCAGTGGAGTCTGTCTTAAGAGCACCAAGTGAATATTCCAGCGCTGCAATTTAAAAAACTGGGTTTCTGGACACTCTGAAAATGGCAACAGAAGACTAAAACTGAAATAAAATTATCCCTGCTGCTTCTGATGACTCTCCTAAAGAAGGTTACACACAGAGAGAATTTTAAAGGAGAGGATTTATTTCATTACTTCTTTTTATTTTTGTTTTACAAGAAGTTTTTTTGATATTTCTAATCTGCCAGGGTTTGGTAATAAGTTATTTTGCTTTAATAAGTACCTATGCCAAAAACTGACAGAAGACTAGAATTAGCCAAATGGACATTAAATCTAGTTTTGTAATTAGGCAAATATTTATAGAAATGTGGTATGCTGGCCATTGAAACACTGTGGCTTCCAATATACATTTGGTTTTCAATCTCTGCTTTAAATCGCTCAGCTAAACTCCCAACCTGGACTGATGCACAGTGGCTCTACACATTACCTTGCTTCTTTTACTTTAACCTTCCTCAGAGTTCCTGTCTTAAAATACATTTGACCTTCCAACAGCATCATGTTAATCTCTAATGCTGAAAACTGTTTATTATTGCTGCATTGACTTTCATTTACTCAGGCTGATCATGGTTATCCACTCCAGCTGGATATAAAACATAACCAATGAAAAATCTTTCATCAAAACCGCTGGTGACCCATTACTGAAACTCTACATTTAACACTTATTTTTCTATGCATAAATTATTTGCCTTGTCTTCTCTATTATTCTTCCAGTGTTTCCTTTGATAATTCTGTTCCTCAGCAAAGGGTCTGTAGTCAGCTCTGTCCTTGAATTATGTGATATGCTTCTGTGCAGTCAACCATCCTCTCTGTGCTGGCAACTCACAGCTTGAGCTGTCCTGCACCCTGCTGCTAGTATTATACACCCAGATGTCTGCCTGATATATCATCTAAAATACAGTAGAAGGAATCAAAAAGTAGTTGTCTGTTGTTTCATCTACGACTTTTTTCTCCCCTTTGATCTCATAACTATGAGCTTTAGGGATAGGGGAAGACTTTTTTATTTGCCAATTATAAAAATCACTTATATTGTCATCACCTAGCAGTAAACAAGATTGATGAAATGACATTATAGAGCGAATCTCCATGGAATGTCAGTTGTCTTTTTTTTCCTTTTCTTTCTATTTTTTTTTTTTAATTAAAGGGTGTGAGAACTTCGTTCTCAGGGGAATTCTGTAAATAATCAGATTTACCTGAAATGTTAGGCAGAAGAAATTTTACAGTGCATTTAATAAGGAGTTGTCATGTACTCTGCGATAAAAAAGAGGAAAACCCAAAACCAAACCAAAAATATTCCCCAAGCTTCAAGTGCTGCACATAGCATTAAAGAAAGCAGATCAACAGTAACAATCTGCATAAAGTAAGGAGTTCAGATTAAATGACAGAGTTTAGATACAGAAATTCACATAGCATGTGGGGAAATGAAATAGCTACAAAAGAAAGGGGATGCTAAGTAGCACTGGTGTTGGGGAAAAAAAAAAGAACTACAGAAGCAGGACTAAGAAAGCAGAGAAACACAGTAGTTAAGGTACATTCAGACATTTAACATTTAGAGGCAAAAAGAATAAAATAATTTTTCAAGAATGGCTTCCTTTCCTCTAAAATTTCCTATAGAGGATTTGTATGAGACACAGCAGTGCGTATTACTTGTTGAAAGAAATACCTTCCATGCTTTAGGGTAAGCAAGGCCTGAGTACAACTTAGCAGAATTAATAAAAGCTTCACAAAATCATCGAAGTTTTTAAGTTGCAGAAGAAATATTTTAAAATTTTACTAGACTTTGGATGTCTATTTTGGGACTCATTTGCTGATCCAAATAGTAACTCAGTCTTACCTTCTTCCATGCTGTCCCTGAATGAACCTGAATGACTAATCGCTCGTGGTCTCTCTTCTAAGGACGTAGCACTGCCACACAGTTGGGAGTCATCATACAGATCAAAAGAAGTGTCTTGTGCAGGGATGCTGTTTGAACGCATCATGCTGGGTCCAGGAAGGTTAAACTGTGATAGGTTGGTTGGACTCACTAGAATACAAAGCCTTATTAATGAAGTACATTTCCACTAAATGAATTTTGGTTCTGCACAAAACTATAATGTAGGACAAGGATGGTTAGGTGGACTTCATGCTGTTAAGGCTTTTATTCCTATATTTAAAGCCACCACAAAAAGGTGAAGCAAATGACCTTAAAGGAACTGGACATGGATGAGATTAATCCTATAAAACACATGGTAACACCAACACTGGTGTCAGAACACATTTTACTTTGTCAGCCCATGACAGAAAATCATTGGAAGAGATTCAAAAGTTAAAAAGGAATAAGGAGTCCTAAGTATTTTTCATAAGTATCTCTCCTAATTGTTCAGTATCTGTATTTGTAATGCCCACATTAATAACTGTTGTTAAGACCAATGTTTATTGGCATATGCAGGACATTTATCCTTTGATTTTCAGGACCACCTACCACCATATTAGGTTAAAATTCCTGCACTGACCAGTTGAGTCTCATCTTAATAAATAGGTGTAGTCTGATCACTCATGGTTGAAATCCAGAACAGCACTGATGAACCTACTTTAAGCTTTTGCAAAGTTTGTTTGCCAGTAGGAAGGAAAGCCTGGTTATGGTTCACTTGGACCACATAAGCTCCAACCCTAGAAGAAAAAGCTAGCTGTCTAGCCAAATTCAGCCTCAATGTTTGGACTCTTATTTTAGATCATGAAAGATTGGTGTTAAATTATAAACTACCAGAGCATCTATGTTATGAGAGCAAATTACCCCACAGGGTTATGATAATGGAAAGAAGCAAAGGACAATGACAAAATAGATTTTATATCCCACAATCTCAAAGCTCTCTGTTGTGACGACGAGAACTATGGGAAAAAGGAAAAGAAACTGCTTACAAAGAGCTGTGTCTAAAACTACAGGAGAAAAATTTGAAGCAGTGCCCTGCTTAGCTAGGATACGATTTCATTTTTAAAAGCAGCTTTGTTCAATTTCTTTTCCCATATGTAATAAAGACTAACATTTGTATGGCTGATCAAATTTCTTCTGAGTGATTGTAACCTATAGATGCCAAAAGCTGTGACAGAGTGTTAATGCTTCAAAAGAGTGTGACAGTGTTAATGCTTCAAAGGTTGTTACTAATTCCTCAGTAAGAGCCTAAACCATAAAAACCTCATTGTGAACCCAGGTATGTGTCAAGTGCAGCGCAAATAAGTGGTTTTCTATTAAGCATTAAAGAAAAAAAAACATTAAGAAAACTAAACCTGTCTTGGATTAACCTGACACACAAGAACCAAATCTAAATCTTGATCTGTAACCAAATAAATCTGCAATGTGAATCACATTCCAAAATACTATATTGCATTCAAGGTTAATATTTGGACTGGCCCCATTGCAATTATAGCCAGATCCAGCTACTGAAACATATTGGAAAGGTCTATCTCAAAGCAAACCTCTATGTAGAAAAAAAAATGTTTAATGTCTGGGTTGACATACACTAAAACCATTAGAAAGAATTCTACTGACTGTGAAACCTAAAAGATGAGTAGCTTTGAACTAGAAGCTGTTTTTCAGCTCTGCACCAAATTTTTATCTCCTTGGGCAAGTCATAGAGAATCTGTACATTTTTTTCTGTGTGCAAAATAGAAGGTACCATGGGCCACTCCATTAACAACACTGCGAGTTTCCCTTCATTAGTGACGTACCACAGTACGGTGATGGAGATGTAAAATCAACTACCTAGTTTGGCAGAAATATGAAAGGTTGAATTTTGTGATTCTTTTATAGAGTGGGAGAAATTGTGAATGGAAACAGCATTTACCCAAGTTGGAAAAGTGATATTTGCCAGTTGCAGATGAAGACATAGCTGAAGGAGAAACAAGCGGGGACTGACTGCCAGTGTCTTGCAGGCCTCCTGTTGAATGGGAGCGTAGCCATTCCTTGCCTTCTTCCTGACTCGTCTGCCGGGATGATGGTGTGTATCTGAAAAACCACAGCTGACATGCTCAAGGAAATGACAAGGTGATGTCTTGGAATGAAGCAACTGTCACATAATACCCTTCACTGGTTAGATAGAACAAAACGCTTGGAAATGATCAAGTCCAGCCAAGTGATTATTACCAGGGATTTTTACAAGGTAAAATTTACCAGCAGAGTACAACAGAAAAAGTACAGGACTTGAACCCCCTTTCTTCTTAATCCCCCTCCCCAAAACAGCATTCCTTTCCTTTGAGGAGACATGATAATAAACCAGAGCAGACAGACAACTGAGCTGACGGGAGAAAACTTCAAAGCTATAGGAATTGCACAGGCTGATGCAAAAGCTTGGAAGATGTATGGTTAGGATGCGGAATGAACAGACTTAAAGCCAAGAAATGTGAGTAGCCACTTACAAAATGACATCTATCACAGATCATGTGGGCAATTGGTTAGAGGACAGGAGTGAAAGAGATCAACAACTCTGAAAAAGGAATTTGCATTGGTAATGACAACTACTTAAGATCATATGCATGAGGTCTGCTGCTCTGAGTGCTACAGGCATTGTGTCCTGCCCCAGACTGGGGGGGAGGGAAAGGGACAGGAAAAAGCCACAATTAACCAAAACAAGTTCTCTGGAACGAAGAAGTCTGGCAATCAAATAATTCATCAAGTGCTTCCTATGGCAAACCAATAAAACGAGTGCACTGTGACACGTGGGCTAAGAAGGAGACCTTGTAACTCATTGGCCCAGCCTCTCTTGGCTGTGCAGGAAGAAGGGCAATTCTGTCAGTGGCTAAAGATTAAAATGTGCAGGCAGTGTGGATCTTAATCAAGAGATTGTTTTCAGCAATGTCTGCAATAGCCTGCTTCGTTCAGCACAATCTCCTGCTGATAAATGAGCACCTTCTTCACCACTGTCATAAGCCATCAGTGTTCCCCAAACAGCAGAGCAGAAAGGGCTTTTGATATTCTGGCTTCAGGCTTGTGAGGCACAAGTGCTTCTGCTTAGAAAGAAGATTAAATGAACATGTAAGTTCTCACGTTGTGCTTGGGGTTTTGTACAATATTTTACGGCACTAAACCATCTTGTTCTTATTAAATATTTACTTCCTTTCTCCTTTCAAAATGATGGTTATGGTATTTGCCTGTAAATGTGGTAGAGCACAGTTACCCAGTGGTTATCAGGCTGGAAAGATGGCAAAATGAGAATTAAAGATCTGAGTTTTGGAATGGGATCTCTGCACATTAAATCAAACTGATATTTTGTTCTTGGCTAACTGATCAGGCTTACATGTCTATAAGCCGTTTTCCCAGTCAGTTTCACTTTCAGCTTGTAGCCACCATTACAGCTGCACAGCCACCAACCTCCCATTGTACCCTTGTAGGATTCCCATTATGCCTCTTTCATGTCTTCCACCTTTTCCATTCTTTCCAAATCCAAAATGATTGTTCTGGGATAACAGGAAATTTGATTAAAGTCTTATTAAGGAACAGCTAGTGCAGAAGGTGCTTTATAGTGATAACAGTTTAGCATTATCTTGAAATTTCACAAATATTATTTATTCATAACTCAAGAGCTTTACTGTGCAATTTCAGTGATTGGAAGGCTGCAGAGTGTCTTTGTGCACACACATATATCCTTGCTTGCCAAATCTTTTTCCTGAATTGCAGAGATAGGCTTCCATGCCTAATGAAACCAGCCAAGTTACCTAATGATCCCCTCTTTTAACCATAGAGCAGGCAAGAGGGTGGATTAATTCTGTTTTCTGCGATGAAGATATCTCTATTTAATAGGGAATTAGTAACAAAGTTGGACTCTGAGTATTGCTGGATAAGGGACCAAAAAGACTATCTGGAGCAGGACTCATACTTACAAACCTTGGATAATAAAATTAGTATTTCCCACCCCTACCCTTTACTAGATCTTCAAATCAAACTGCATGACTGTTTGCCTTTAGAGTTCAAGTTCAGATCCACCTCTAAAACCTTGTTTTTCTCAGTAATGTTTTCAATAATTGGTCCTATTAAATTGCATAAGTATCTTGTTATGTCTCTTTTAGCTCTCTGGGATTCAATGCCTTTTAAGATTCATTGCATAAGTAAATGATCCTTAAAAGTATTTACTTTCCATGATATATTTGAAAGAAAATTTATTTACTAGGCAGACTTGGAAAGAAAAATTCCGATGTTAAAATCTACATTTTCTGGTTTGAATCTCAATTCCAAGAATTCTACTGTAAACAGGATCAACAAAAGGAGAAAGAAAAGTGGAGGCAGCATAGAAAAGGTTATAGGAAAACAGAGAAGCAGCAGTCATGCTCAAAAAAATATATACCTTAATCCCTTTTTGGGTAGTGTATTTCTGTCAAGCTGCATGCTGTTAAAACAAAAAAAATCCCTAAGGACATGCAGTAAACAAAACTGTTCAGAATAACAAATAAAGCTCTAGGTTTGTGTGCATAACAGAAGGTCATTGAATGCTTTTTAATATAACTTTCATTATAAATCCCTTACTCATTGAAGGGAACAATAGGACATGGACTGCTGCACATTCGTTTTTCATCTGGACATGTTCTCGGCTGGGTCAATAATAATTTGGAGCCTGTTCAAGTCAGAAAGAAGTGTTTCTTTACCATTTCTATCCTTCCTACAGCTTCACCCTGCAATCTGTGTGAGAATCATATGGTCACAGTATGAACCTTTATTTTTTACAGTTGCCTATGAGAAGCCAATAGATTTCAAAAAGGAATGAGGGTTGTGGCACCTGCCAAGGGACAGCATGGCCTTGCCAGAAGCCAAATGACAGCTCTGCATGTAAAAATATATGCTAAAGATACAGACTCTTGGCTTTCTGTTGTTGAGGGGCTCACATAGTAAGGTGATAGTGGGGACAACGAAAAGTGGCACCAGAATAACATTATTCCATATTCATGCAGACAGGATGACTGATTACCCAAAATTTATGGCTGGAATTTTCCTAATTTAAACCCCATCATTAGAAGGGTACCCACTAGCCTTCCTTTCAACAACTGTCATTTGGGCATTTTGTCATAAAATCTTGGTAAATCAGTCTCTGATAAGTGTGGGTTGAACTAGCTATCATCAAGTATTTCAATATTTTTCCCTTAAGCACGTAACTTAGTGTCACCATATGGGTTAAATGGTGAAATGGCTTTAGAAAGCTTCTGTATTGCATATCATAATCACGCCTCTGAGAGCAACAATAACTTAGGTCACTTCCTACCCAAGAAAATTCTCACACCTTTATTAAAAGTGGTTTCCTACAGTGCTGGGGGTTGATGGGTGTCCCACTGTCATGTAACTTTTATCCAAATAGGGAAAACCAGTGAAAACACTGTAGGCATTAACAGTCCACTACTATTAGGGCTCAAACTAATGGAAGCAAACCACTCTTACCACCAAGAAGTTTTACAGACAATTTTAATAATTTAATAAGGGGCTTGGTCTGCGTTTGGAGAAAGAAAATGGAAAGAGAAACTTGGCAGAATTTCAGCCCAAGTATCATAGTCTGTGTGAGAGTAGTCCCGCATCAGACAGAGGACTGTATTTCCAGCATTGGGAGCATTGTTGGGAGCATGGAAATGCTCCCAACAAAACTAACAGGACGAAGAATGGTTGATAAAAAGACAACATAAATTTGAATGCATGATTTTTAGTTTGTTACAGATAAAAATGGGGCCTTAATGTTCCTTTAGGTACCTCTAAATTTAAGAAAAAAAATAAACATGGTCATAATAACACCACTTTCTTCTGCAAATATTTAAAAATCCAAATGTACAGTATATTTTGTAATATTACTTTAACTTGAAGATACATATATTTCAAAATAATCTATAGGACATTATCTAAAAATAAAGGACTCAGTACTCCTTTAAAGCAATCTAGAAGCCAAAAGTTAAGTCAGTCAGATAATTAGGCTAATAGTGACCATATGATTTTGCAAAAAATCTTTTGAATTCAGATACTGAAATAAAATAGGGGGGAATATTCCTCAACAGAAGCATGGAGTTAGTGCAGCTGCATAGAATTGAGTGTAGCAAATACTCATTCTGTGTTTTTAAAACACTAAAGCTTATGAAGGTGCTCCTAGATTTAAGAATTTAACCATGGTTTCACTATTACTCCAGAATGGTAAATGCCCTTATCCTTTTAGTATCTGAAATGATTCATCCACCAAAAGCTGGGTCCATTACTTCTACAGAAACTGGACTTATGGTACATAGAAGTGAATTTACCTCAGATTTCTAAAGATAATATAACAAAAAACTCAGTCCTTTCCTAAGAGGAGCAATGCATACACTAGCAAATATTAATCTAAAGTGAGGATGAGAATATCATAATATTCCTGATGTTTCCTTTGTTTTCCATGTCAGTTGCAAAAGCCAGTCTTGCAGGAAGATGCATGCAGATGTAGGCTGAAGCTATCAAGCCCACTGTATCTGGTTCTCTTTTGTTTATTTTGAACTTCTGAAGCTGACTGCAACTTCTATTACAGGAAGCCTTGCAGTTTTCAGTTTCCTACCTGTCCCTGGTGTTGAGGTTACCTTGGGAAAGGGCCATAATACTACATCCTTGCGCTATATATATATATATATATATATATGTGTGTGTGTGTGTGTGTGTTTCAGAGCTGTTAGGGAATAAAACAAATCATTGCAAGCTAAGAAACAACTAAAGAGATCTATGACAGCCTGGTCCAAGCTGATATGGGTCTTATAAATGAATTTCTACAAATCATTGAGCACATAAGAAAATCTGATGCATGATGCACCGTGATGCACTGTTTCACACCTGAAAACCACAAACATCAATTATGATGATATTTAAAATAATTGAAAGTTTTAAAGAGCATAAGTCGATTTCAGTGCACTTTCACGGCCCTCCAAACTAAACATTCTTTTAAAGAAAACCAGAAAAAAGCCAGCCACATAATGAGAAACCACTTCCACTCTGCTAATCTTAAAATGCAGCTATTACTGCTGATGAGACCACTGTTAATTCCTGTATTTCTGCATTTTTAAGCATCCCTTGCTGTGTCACTCAGACCAAGAAGAAGAAAGTCACACATTTCAATGCCTAACAAAAATTAAAGATTCAAAAGAACTACTGGTGATGTGTCCACCTGGAAAATTTTACAATTAGAGCAGAGATATTTCAGCAATTAATCCCAAACAAATACCTGCATGATTTATTTCAATCCTTCTAGATTGTCATATCCTCCCATATAGGGAGTTACACTGCTATGACAACAGAATTAAACTTGTCTAAATAAACACTGCTAGCGCAAAACCAGCAAAAGGCCCGAGAGATGCGAAATTTGTTGAAAAAGCAAATACTTCACTAGCATTTACTGAGTCTATTTTCTTTCTACTACAACACAAAAGAATCCATTGAATGACATGAAATTTGGCTGGAGTAAACTCCAGGAGCTGTTAGGGAGTTCTGTGTTGATGCCATACCATTACTCTGTGGGTACCCTGAAGACTCTGTAGGCAACATCTGATCACCCCTGGAGGGATGTACAGGCAAATGTAGCAGACACCTTGCAAATATGCTGTCTTCATGGCAGTAGACTGCTTTTTGGGAGGCAGTCAAAGGCTACTCTCCTTCACAGGAAACATAGATGTACCCTGAGGTTTTGCTCTCATTTTATTGTGTTCCTTCCAGCTGTACAAAATCTTTCCTAAAACTTCATATCCCAAAGTCTTCAAGTTAAAGCTTTAGCATGAAAAAGTAGAATGGGATAGCTACTTTCTAAGACTTACATGTGATATTTTCATTTTCAAAAT
The DNA here is from genome assembly GCA_013396655.1 of Campylorhamphus procurvoides. Classification (NCBI taxonomy): domain Eukaryota; kingdom Metazoa; phylum Chordata; class Aves; order Passeriformes; family Dendrocolaptidae; genus Campylorhamphus; species Campylorhamphus procurvoides. Next base: position 2,257,343 of record WBMV01000702.1, on the reverse strand, counting down.
GCTTTGTCCCAGAAATGGCACTACGACTGTGTAGACACTTTCTGCAAAACAGCCTCACCGTTTTGTATTTTGTATCTGTGCAAATATATTCTGCCCTATTATATCCCTTTAGACTAAAAAGCCTTTGATTGCTAATCTTCAGGATGTCTTTACCAACTAGTCAAGTGTCTTTATTTTCCCCATTTACTTATAAGAATGTTATTGGAATAGCACTTACAGGTTTACAAAATTAAAGATCTTTATTGCATCTACTAATTTGTTTTCTATACTCAGAAAGCCTGTTTTCCTGCAAAGGAATTAAATTAGTCTTATTTAAAAGACTGTTGATGATAAATCCCATGTTGCCTGTTACTTAACCCATTTTGTTTAATATCTTCCTTATCTTTCCAGGCAAGGAGGCCTTCCTGTAATCCCTTCACCCTTCATCCCAGGTCTCCTCACTCCTTCCTCAGCACAGACCCTTTGAAATTTTTTTTCAGTTCTAATGACTGCAGGGTTATTTCAGATTGTGTTTGAAGCAGGAAAATGAAAAGTTCATCAGGTCCAATAAACTGGAGTAATCTTCAGCCTTTTAATTTCCTCTTAGTACACTTGCCATTAATGATATTCATCTATCAAATTGCAGTTAATGCTTCAATGAAGCAAACTCTTATTTTTTCTGTCATCTCTCATTAGCTCTCTCTTATCCTTCAGTTTTAACTAGGCTTTCACTGCCTGCTATACATTGCTTCCTAGTTGTATGCCATTGTACACTTTGGTCTTTCTGACTTTGTTTCTACAATATATTAGTACATCTGACTACACAGACTGCTGATTCAGTCTCTTGCAAGCTCTAAAGCAAATGAAGACAAAGAAAAGGCCTCTTTGCAGACAATTCTTTTATGCTATGCCATCCTCTATTTAGTATTGCTAGAGGCATTTCAAATATAATCTGAGTTTATGAAGGAAAAAGGACATAACCTACTGCCAAATATATCTGACTCAATATGGCAAATTAATGTGGGTTATTTTTGTGAAAAAAACCCACTTTGCTACATGTAAGTTTTAATATATAAGAGAATCTAGAATGAATTCATCATTTGTATCAGACCCTTCAGAAAAAAACAAACTGCAAAACCCCTATTTGGGCTATAATTCAAGAAATGACACAATTTACTCAAGGCACATACATTCCTTTGAGACCATATCAACATGAAAAAAGGCTCTCTCTGGACGCAATCATAATATCCCCATATGAACAAATCTGAAACTTAAAAATATTGCCAAAGGCAAAGTATTTGGAACATTGAAATTAAGTCACTGAACAAATGCATGAAGTATTAGTAGTGGGGGTTGCTCAGGAGCTTATGCCAAGACATTAACATTTGAAATGTAATGTTTAACATCCTCCGTATAAATATAATCTTTGGCATAAATTCATACCCTTCCACATCATTCTATTGACCTCACCATCCATATATGTAGCACTGATGGATTTTATAAGCTAAGTATTAATAATTTGCCTTCTAAGAAATATTGTCACATTCAAATCATGGCACACAATTAAAATTTCTATTTAAAACCTAAATTACTCATGTATCAGTGTATTTTTATCTATTGTTCTTAGCATACGTTATATTGGTACATATATATATTTTATAGTGTAATTACATTAGTAAGAGGTGTGATTTTTAGCTGATATAGTAATACTTATGAATGTAACATAAGCAAATGAAATGTGATGAAAGTTTCCATTTAGACTTGTCAAAGGGTTTTTAGTATTTTGGTTTTGCTTGCATTTTTTTTTAATGCTGGTTCACTGAAAGTGAACTCTTTCTATGGAAAGTATTGGCACTGAAAAATATCAGGGTTTTATAAAGGGGGAGAAAATCTCAATATTGTATTAAAAAGATCTTTTTTCCTTTATATGATTGTGTTATTAAACAACTAACTAAGTTTAAAATATACCAACTAAGTATAATTTTCTTTTTTGGACCATAAAATAGCCTTTCAGTCCCCCATGTGAGATAAGAGTTTCACTATCAAATCTTGAAAATTTTCATGTTAAAATTACTTAGTGCCTAGCAAAGGTTATTTTTCCTCTCTTGCAAAAGCCTAATAAATGTTCCATAACTGCTGCTCCCCCCAAAATCCCCCCCAACAAAACAAAACCCAAAAATCTTGATACAACTTTGCCAGTGTGGTCGCACCTCTTTATAACGTAACTTATATGGTAAAATATCTGCATATCAAAATGATCTTTAATAGAGCAAAGAGAGGAAAACCCTTTCTTGCATTTCTTTGTCTGTTCCAGACTCTTGTCAGGACTGAGCATATAGTGAGGATCGCATCTTGTAAACTGTCTCCCTGCCAATGAAACTGCATTTCAATAAGGATCTGTGTAATGATTATCACTTAAGAAGCTGCTTGTCAGGACTGAGTATTTTAAGGCACGTCTGGTCAGCTGAAGGCCAGGACCAACCAGCTCTGCCTGTGCTTGGAGCTGATGGGACAAAAATGGTGGGGTCCCACAGCTGGATATTTGCTCACAAGAGGGCAGCAATACAGCTTTGGAGTTGCCAATTGCTGGGACACCAGGTAGATCCAGCATGAAGGAATCACGTCATAGTTGTTTACATTTGCCTTTAATTAGACAATTTTCCCCTTTTCTCTGGTTGTTCTCCAGAACAAGGGAACAAAAAAACCCCCAAACTTCTCAAGATAGAAAAAGTGCTTGTAAAACCTTAAAAGGCAGTTGATTCCACATCCAATTCCTTTCATTTTCCTTTTCCTGTTCCTTTTCCTTTTCTTTTTTACATAAAGGACTAAGCTGCTAATTAAAGTGTCCCTTTAGCAAAACAGGTGGAGGGTTTATTTTTTTGGCTCCTGTCCTTTTGCCTCTCACTGACTTTGGTGTCACTGTATCTATAGGCAAGCTCACCTTTCCGAAAGAGTAGATCTGACGCTTCCAGTCCTCATGAGCAGGCTCTGAACTTCCTGAGTGCTTGTTGTCAGTCCAGAGAGAGAGCCATGATGGCTAAGAGGAAGGTCAATAGACTCGGAACTGGTGTGAAGGCTAGTCATGGACTGGTAACTTGGTGTGTCCTTACTGCCCGCTGAAGAGCTGCTCAGGTTTGCAGCCCACACAAGAGCACCTGATGTAAAAGAGTGCACTGAGGCAGGACTGGAAGCCAAGGAGTGACTTAAGCTTACAACATCTGCATTTAAGTCCGAAGGTTTACTGAAGAGAGGGCTGCTGCTACCACTTTGCCCACCTGCACTGCCCATGCTGCCTGTGCCCGAGGATGGCGATTCCAGGCTGCCTTGCCGTGCCAATGTGGTACTAGGGCTGGGCATTGCCGATGTGGGTTTCACACCTTCAGTACTGGGTGCAGAGGCAGCTTTACCACTTGCCTTGGCACCAAACAACCTAAATGTAAAACAAATAGCTTTAGAGAAACTGATAGCCACATTAAACATTCATGGCGCAACATCGTAAGAGCCAAACTACACATTTTTAATTACTGCTATTAAAATCATGCCTACCTAGTTGATCAATTGCAGCGCAAAATGAAATTCACTTAACCATATCACAGTAATCAGTTTCTTTCTTTAGATACAGCTCTCATTTACTCCTATTCAGATGTGCTCTTTGCACATGGAGACCCTCTCAGACATAGGTAAAATAATCACATTTTTGTCTTAGGTTCATAAACGGATTACGCTTTCACCCAAATTCAGTAATTAAGTGTTCCCAAGTCATTAGCTTTTAAATGTCGCACCTCCTAAATCTGCTAAAATGATTGCAACAAACACTTGAAAAATCCTTCATTTTTTAATAAACATTTAAGAATTTGTGCAAAATTTCCTTCTTGTTCTTTCGCACGGATGGTCATATGGTCATCAGTCATGAAGTAACCACTCAGACAGAATAAACCGCACCATAGCTAAATGGCCTCAGTTTGTCTCCATGGGGAGTAATGACAGAAGTGTATTTCTTCCAGAAATTCTAGAGAAGAAAATTCTACAGTGATGATGGAAAACTAAATCGCAAATCCTCTAAAACTCCAACTAAAAGGTCATGTGATGATTTAATGTATTTCTGGAAATATTTGAAGCTGCAGTTAAGATGCAACTCATAAATTAATGGTAAACAAATGCAAAAATTACCATGATGTAAAGTAAGCTCGTCAAATAACATAAGACTCCATTTTCCATATTACCAAGCCCGCAATACTCAGCTGCAGCTCCCCAAGAGCCTGGAGATGTTGTTTAGGTAATTAGGCACAAGAGGGCACTATTGGTCTTTTCTCCAGCAATGTAAGCGCTCCATCTCAATTTACGTTTCATCCAGACTTATACTTCCAGAAATGTTACAACAGTGCATTTCCAATTGAAATTTCGCCTTGCCAATGTTTGTGACAAAAGATGTAACAAAGCTGCTAAGATAATGACACGTTAGTAGCTGGAGCTGCCAACAATGTGAAAGTAAATCTGAATCTTTATAATTTAAAGAGCTCTTCAGTTCCATCCAGAATGTGGCATCTCCTGTTCCAGTAACAGAATGTCCCTGAACATAGCGTTCTTTTTCGCTTTGGGGGTTTACCAGAGTATTGAGAGGGAATTTTTCATGTGGCTGAACTTAGAATCATAGAGCATCTGAGTTGGAAAGGAACTATAAGGATCATTAAGTTCAACTTCTAGGCTTCAAACAGTGGTTATGGGTATGTACCTAAAATGCTTAAAGATCAAGGAGCAGCCATTTCAGGACTGGGAAGGTCTTTAAATACTAAAGAAATACTTGTGTTGTGTGAAAAATATTACGGTTTTATTTTTCTGTACATGATTCTCTGCTTGTGGCAAAATAGTCCCTGAAAAGGCTTGTTGCATAGTACTTTAACACATTGAAAATCCTTGCTTTATATATTGCACCTTCAGGAAATCATAGAAATCCACTAACCTTCGAAATGTAGGGGAAGCAATATCTGGGTATTTGGATCCTGGCTGTCTAAGTCCTGTTGTGCCAGAGGCGCTTGCTGAAGTTGGGCTGGATTTGGGAGAACTGGACAGTGAGACACTTTCAGAATCGGACACTGCCACTTTCTCTTTTTCTTTGTCTGTCTGGTTGATGGTGACAGGACTGGACCGCCCGGACCCGATCTTGCTTGGCTCTCGCAGTTTGGTGGCAGCAGCACCCGCAGATTTGCTACTCACATTGGAGTCGATGCTGCTGGTGCTGGAGCGGTGGCCGCCCCTGCCAGGGATGCCACTGCCACTGGATTTTGATGGGCGAGGCAAACTTCGATACTGCAGAGTTGTCTTGGAGCTCACATGCAGAATGCCATCATCCTGGTTTTGGGAACCGTCTAAGCTCGTTTTCCTCCCTGCACTGGACTTCCCACCAATGGCTGAAGATTTTGGCATTTTTCCTAGAGTTGCTGACCCACTTGTGATGGTCGCTCCACTTGTGGTGATTATGGTAGAAGATCCCAACCCAGACTTCTTGAATCCAAATGACCCCGTAGCAGTTGATCTCCCAATGCCAGAGGGAGGCTTTTTTCCTTCATCACCACTGCTTTTTCCTGCATCTGATGGAGAGCGCTGTATGGAGGCTCCTTTCAGGGGAGTTTTCACTTTTTCTGAAGCTTTTGCATCATCAGTTTTTCCTAAATAAAAGTATGTTTGAAAAGGTCACTTGTGTTTAAGCTGTAATGTCTCAATACCTAATTCCAACAGTACACTACTACGATTTCAAAATGAAAAAATACAGAAATAGAAAAATTGCCCTAAGAAAACAGACCAGTTTGGTCTTTAGTCTCTCATCAGCTGTCAGTAGCAGGTATGATACATTACAGCTAAGCATGAAGTATTAAAAGCTTGAAATTCCCCCAAGTACTTCCAGTTTCATATAGAGCTGGAGAATGCAGTTGTAGAAAATCCTGAATGAACTATAAGGAATTTTATTTGACTTATTTTTTGTGTTACTAGAATTTCTATATGAAAGAAATAATAATTGAAAATAAAATATGACATTAAACTAACATTTCCCAAAGTATGACATTAATTATACATGTAGAAGTTACTGGTACCTATTGAGTTCTTTGGTTTTCACTGACTATCTATTTTTAGCTTATGAATAAGTTTGTTCTGGTTTTTGTTACACAAAATTATCAGGGAGAGATTATGTTATCATGATATGAGTCTTGATTTACAACAATATCAATTACACCTGTTAGTAGCCTTTGTCATATCCTTGATATCTTCTCAAGATTTTGGATTTTCTGAGAGATTATCTTCAGTCCTGAACAGGCACATAACTATAAAACATGTATTTCTATGTAATGTTATTGAGCATTCAGAAAGACTGAAGTAAGATGTTCTGTCTTTACAGAAAGTACCCTCTTCCTATTTTACAAAATGTCATTTCACTTCTGATTTCTCTTTAAGCATCTATTCTATGCTCCTAATAAGGAACAACTACTCTGCAAAACAAAGCTTTTAATTTACTCTTCAAGTGATTATGGAAGTTTTGGGGGTGGGTGATCAGATTTCTCTTAAGAAACTAAAATGTAACAAAGAGTAACACCTACAAGTCAGAAGTAAATCCACTCCTGTTTTCCTCCAGAGCACAATTGATGCTACACAAACATGCACATGCCATGATATGGATCAGACCTGGCAAACATTAGTATATGCTTAAAAAAATAAGGCCTCAATTCTGTGTTGCACAGTGGCTTCCTGCTCATCTTCAGCAAAACAGTTCTGGGAAATCTAGCTTGGCAGTAAAAGCTTTAATATCTCCTTTTTTTAATTGCTATTAGAGGGGTGCAATTGCTGTATCTATATGATCACTGACCATGGCAATCCTCCTCAGGGATCTTACAGACCACAGACTGACCAATGTTTAGCAGTTCTTAATTGCAAAGAAACAAAAGGGGTTCATGAAGGATTTGAATTTATTTTGAGGAGAGATCTTTGTTGTTTTTAAAACTGGGGGTTGAAGCATGCTTATTCAGTATTTTGCCATATGACAAAGGATATGATAAAGCCCCAGAAAATGTCCTACAAAGAATCCACATCTCCCTAGTAAAATGATGGATTATGATTAGATGGTCTTAGTAATTATCTCTTCCACCAGTTTTGGAGGTTTTGCTTCAAAACCAGATTACAGAAGTGGTTACTGCTTCTGAGAGGCCTCCCAAAATTAGGTAAGAAGGCATCTGGAACTGAAAGTGTGTAAAAAGACATGTTTACAATTTTTTAATCTCTTAGCAGTGGTCTATAGAACACCCACAGCATCTGGAATGTGGCAATTCAGGTTTAGTTCCGAAAAAACCTAAAAATATAATTTTGAATCTCCTCACTTGAATGTTCAATCTTTCTGATTCAGCTCCTAATATTTGGCCATTTCTATGCATGTGTCCGATGACCAAAGTAAGGTTTTCTAGAGAACAAGGATAAGGCATAGATGAATCCAAAAATACTTTTAAGAATTCCTTAATAGAAGCTGACATACACAAATGATAGTACAACAAAATGCTATCACAGTTTTGTTATGGATGCATCCATGTGTGATTAATAAATTATTAGTAAGCAGTGCAGCAAACTAACAGTTATAGAAATGAACAATGTAGTATATTATTACAATCTTGGCTTACAGTAATTTGTGGGAGGAACTACCAGTATGCTTACAGTTCCTGAGTTCTATCACAAACATACAATATCCATCAATTATTTTTAGCCCACTGAAGATTCCTTACTACCTATAGATGAATTCTGAGTATAAAGCTTTCGTTTTCAGTACTGTAATCTGAACTACAGCAGTTTCCTACCTGGGGTCTTGAGTGCACTTGTTCCCGCTTTGTGCCTGGACTGAGTTGTTCCTACTTGTGCAGTCATGCCTCTTCTCCAGGATCCGGTCTGTGATACAGAGAGAGATGCTTTCTGACCCCCCTTCTCTGACTCTTCAGACAGTCCCGAGGGAAGGCCTTTCCACTTGCCACTGCCGTCTACACTGCTGTCAAAGTCTTCCTCTGTTTTTTTCAGCTCTTCAGTGCTGCCCCAAGTTTCACTGTCCGTAACTGAGCGCTTCTCTGAGTCCGTCTTCAGCTACAACAGATTTGCATGAGAAATGGTCAGTCTCAGCATCTTTATTTGCTGATTTCTTAAATCACAGGAGGGGAGGAGAGTAGGCATATTGATTTACTTGCAGCAAGGGCTACAGAAGCTTGCCTTCCAAAACATTAGTATCCTCATTCCAAAAGTTTAAAAACCTACGCATTTGCAGAAGAAATTTCTCTTTTTTTTTTTTTTTAAATTCTGAAGAGACTTTATCCCTATCCTTCATAGATAACTCATAAAGAATTGAAACATAATTACTCTAATAATCAGCGGTGGTAACCTATTGTTCCTCAACTCTATCTGAATTTCAGAAGTGAATCACTGTGCTGAGAGGTTTTACTAAAAGCGTGGGTGAGGAAGTTTCTAAATACACTACTAAAATCACTCAGTCTGGTTTCTTGCCTTTTCCTACCCAGACCTTCTGCGGACTGAATTAACAATATTGGTCTAACAGCGGAGTATGCTATGTCACCAGTAAGCAAGGAAAACATCTTCAGCAAAACTATCTGTGCTACAGCTGCTGGGTTTTCTACTGGTCTGCCTCCACAGAAATGAATTATTTTCAACAAGAAACTCACTGTATCAGCTAGCAGAGCAGCAGAGAGAGGCTTATGTGAGCACCACCCATCCATGGTGTGAAGGCAACCATCTGGACTCACGCTCACTCTGAAACTCAGACCCCTGTGGAAGATGCGCCAGTGAGGACCTAACCCTCCTGTGACATCTGCTTTCCCTGAAGCATGCAGATAAGGAAGGGAGTGCTACAAGGAGCAGCCCAACCAAACGGACAGTGTAGAAGCTGTGAAAGTGGTTTAAATAGAAACACTGGAGGCTGATCCTACCCCCCCTGTGTTTGACAAGACTGGCATTCTTTGTGCTGACAGGCTGTTCAGTGTGACCCTTTCTCCAGTGTTTTCCTGCAACCTCCTGACCTCAGCCTCAAGCCTGATTTGCTCATTACAGTCTCACCAGTCCTGCTTGTTTCTGCCTCTCTTTAACAGCAAAAACATGGTATTACTCTCAGGTATCACCAACTTAAGAGGGGCTGCAAAGTGGACCACATTCAGGGATGAACTATTTATTATTCTGTGCTGTCACAACTCTTTCATGACAGAGACCCCTCTGTTACTGTTTCCTAGGCACTGTTGTCATAGGTAGGATTAATACCGATTAGATGACCGACCGACTAATCAGTTCCTGTTTACATATTTGTCATTTGAGGTGTACAAAAAGCAAAAGCTCTTTGCATTTTTATAATTTTATATGTGCTTTGGAGATGATAGGGCAGATATTGTGTAAGGATTAATAGGAAAAAAAAGCCCAAGCAAACATCTACAAAAATATTGCACAGTCTTTCTGAAAAGAGTTTTCATTGCAGTTATTTTTACAACATATGTAACATGTAACAACATGTCCTCAGAATTTTTCCAATAAATGAATGGCTGCAAACACATAATTATACATTTTAAAGGCAAACTTCATCATTTCCAAGAAATGGCAAATACAATACTTCCTAAAAGCCTCTCCTGACCGTTATGGTGATAAATCCTCTTAATAAGAAAACAACCACAAAATATGCAATTTCTGCCTCAGGCTATAGCCAGCTCCCACTGCTCCAATCACTCAATAAGACTGAGAGAGGGATCTTTGTATTGCATGAGTATGCCTTACGCCTAGAGAACAGCTGGCAAAATATATATTCTGTTCATCTCAGCTTCTGAGATTGCCAACTAGCATGGAGTACATTGAGTTCTTGTTAATCTGCCTGATAAAGGCATACCTGATAAAGATCTGTTCCTGGTCTTCATAATATAAAGTAACGCTGGAATCAAACTAGAATTTGAACATGTGCAGCACGTCTACCTATCACTGAACAACTTGCAAATAGAACAGAGGCTTATAGAGCAGCTAGAAAATGACATCACCCAAAAAAACCCACAAGAAGTTGAATAGTCAGCCCAAGATTTCCCGATCCTGATGATCATCACTGGCCATCACTGTTGATGTGAAAGGGAAGTGTCTGATCTCTGGTTAGTAACCACGGAAGACCCTGATGGGGTGGGAAAGGCAATGGTAAGGGCTGAAGAATGCTGGCATTTGTGTAAATATCTTTGCATGAGTACAAGATTGGTCTGACATGTGTCCTGCCAGAGATTGAAGTAATTTTCATTCCAAAAGTAATTATATTTCCTTATTGTCTGAGGGAAATGACAAATATGTGTTCTTCTACTGCTTACAAATGTATGCCTACAAAACAGTTCTCTGAATTGCAGACACTGGCTGCCTGCAGGAGTCTAAATGGAATCAAAAGTGTCAGTCTTGTATCCTGAATACTTGACAGCAAATCACTGGAGGTAACCACTCTTCCCCTACGCCGACTGCTCAGTCTTGAAGTTCCCTGACTGTAAACAGGAGATGACATGGCAAAGAATACTTTTCTGTTGGGACAAACTTTTCTGGTCTTACTTCTTTTTTGGGGGAACAAAATCCAGCTAGCATTCTATATTGTCTTTTTCATTACTTGCAGTTTTGAGGGGAGCTAGGAAGAAATGCTACCACAAGAGCTTTACACACACACACACACATGCACACATTATATATATAGTATGTGGTTGTATGCTACTCAGAACTCTGTTTTGACACTATGCATTGTCAGTTTACATTGACTCTTTCAGTCCTGGACCTAGCTGGGGAGAAGAGAAGCTCTGCCTTCTGTGGGCTCCTACAGGAGAGAACAGGGAAAGGATAGTGCAGCCTATATATTTCTTCCCTGGTTTGTTTCAGCTCATGACAGACAAAAAAGTACCCCATTTTAAATTGCATTATCTGTTGAAAGAGATACTCCAAATGGGCTGAAGTAGGTCAAAAGCTACCCATCACAGTCCCAGTCATACTGTGGGGTTTTTTGCTAGGGTGCAGCAGGGGCTAGCACTTCCTCAGGCTAGGATCAGTGGAGGCTACCCTTGCGAGGCAAGAGCTAGGTCTCTCCAGACAGCACCTTCAGCAGTGGTGTGTGCCCTGGGAGCAGTGAATTTGAGATGTCAGCCCACAGCTTAAGGTTGGGTCAGTGGGATCCATGGGCTTCTTGCATGCAAGTATAATAGAGGATTTTATAAAATACGAATATTTCATTTGTTTCAGAGGCATCAATACTAAACTTTTTCCTTTGTTATCTTGCATACTTGTGGGGTGTTGCAACAAATGGCTATGAAAAGCTACTCACCTGGGCATGAGTGTTCTTCCTTGAAGAGGCTGTTATATTGGAATAAGAGCTGACAGATGAGGTCGTATTCAAATCATCTGTGCTGAGGTTGTCAAGAGTGTCACTGAGGCCACTACTAACTGAGCTGCTGTCATCCCAGCTGCAGAGAAAGAACATCTACTTTACATACTGTGTCAATAGGCAAAAAGCATCTCAAAATCAATAGATGTGATTACTTATTCTTCAAGAGATTTACAAGAAAGTTTTCAGTAATGTTTCCTACTATACAATTATTATTATTTTTCAGATTTTTAAATTAGTTATTCTTTCACAGTCAAATGGTTGCTTCTTCAATTAATGAAAGATGCAGGTGTCTTTAAAAAATTAACATCAGGTCTAAGTCATTAAACAGGTTGTTTCAGGCTTCATTGCAATCATATTGAGTACATTGGCAGCACAATCCATTAAGCCTATCTGGTATTACTAGCCAAAACATTATTAATAGCTTGGAGAACACCTGCTGAATTTCCAGGCTACAGAAATATAAAAGGAGCATCTCTTCTACAGCCTAACCATCAGCAAGAAGCCAGTATTTCCAAAAGTTTTATTTTCTTGGCTTTAGTCTTTGTCTAGTGGGTGCAATGTCATCAAAATAGGAATCCCTGAAAATGCAGTCACTGGAGTTGACAGAGAACATGTTATACATCTCTCAAGAAACACAGGCTGTCAACTCTTCTGCTTTGGGAGAGTGAGGCAGAGGATGCAAATGAGAGAAAGGCTACTCTTACAGAAATGTCATTACCAGCTCTGACAAAAGCCTTGATTTTGTACAGAAAGGAGGTTCATCTCTGTTTCTCAGATCTTTCTCTTCAGACTTGCTTCTCTATGACATATATTTTGACTTTTAGCTTATTGTCATATACAGAATTATACTCTCAGTTTTGATATATCTCCACCTGTTAATCTCATTTCTGACTATTCCCAGGGCAAAAGTTCGAAAAGAAATGCATCGTATCACTTGCAGTGGGATTCATCTCCTATAGTTTTAACTATATAAAAGTTAGGTATTTCATTTAAGCTATCTAGGTGTCCATTCTAACAGTATAAAAAGCAGGCTCCTTTAGGAGGTAATATGTCCTGACTTAAAATGTCTGAGACTTGTCCACTGAAGATGCCTCTTTACGTCTCTTCCTCTTCTAGAGAGGAAAGGGTTGATAAAGACTCTTCAAGACATTTGACTTCTGGAGACACAAAGCTAGGTGTTTACACATGCTGTTAAACTGCAAAACACAATAGAGTGCATAGTACCCTTGTTTTGCTGTAGCCTACATCACGATCTGCTTTTTAGAAAAAAAATTAAATTTAATCCCATAGTCAAAATAAAGCTCAGTACTATTACTACTAGTCACTCAGAGCAAAAAAGGAATCCTTGGTTTACATTTGGAGTTTTGGGAGACAGCAGCAGTGACAGTGACACAAAATGTGTGCTGATGCACCAGAAAGTTCAGTGTACTTGTCTTGTATCATAGCAACTGCACCAAGCATTATCTTCCTTTAGCAAAAGGTAGAAAATCACATTAGTAAGCCAGCTCAGTGACAAGATAAACATATTTCAGAGGGCAAGAGTTTATTACAGTGCTGCACTTTCCAATGTTGAGTGCAATGACTACAAATAAATATATCTTCTGCTACATTTACAGGTAATAAACACAAATTTAATAATGTTATAGTCTGTCAGCATTCATCTAAGAACCATCTCTGAAGCACTAGTCATTTATGTTTTCTGGTTTTTTCCCTAATGTGATACATAATTTCATTGATGCTAGCAAGTCATTATTCAAATACTGTGTACCACAAGAGAATATACCTGTAGAATAGTGTTATGACTGAGAACCTTAAAGATGGATAAAACCATAAATTATATTAAATGTGATTACATTTTAGAAAAGATAAGATTTTCTCAAAAAAAAAAAAAAAGAAAAAGAAAAAAAATCATAAGCCAGGTGGAAAATAAGATATATCAGGTACTTCCAGAAGAAACACGAACTTTTAATGTATGATATTCATGTAAACTAATATTTGAACATCAATTTTTTGAGTCCTACATAAGATCCTAGGGACTAAGGTCAACATTTCATCCTGTTTCTCCCTATCTGTTTGTTATTCTATTCTATTTTAATTTTTGGTACTTAATTTTGTGCTCCCATTTCTCTGTAAGAAGATTCACTATTTCTAAATCAACAACTAGTTCAGCTGATTCACAAAATATAACTACGTTCTCTACACCTGAAATTTTCAGGCAAAAATTGCTACGATCATGTTTCCTTTCTTCTATGCCTTCTCCGTGGTGTTTCACTCATCACAGTTCATGCGCCAGTGGATTATTAGTGGGTTCTGGAAACACTCATGGCCATCTTGTAAGATACCTAGGAGATTATTTCAACACCTCCACTTCTGATCTTTCAGAATCATTACTACATTTGCCTGGATTTTTTTCACCTATGATAGGTACTCAAGATACTTCCTAAATTTGGGGACTTTCATACATCAAAATTCTGGCAATATTCAGTAATCCTGTTAAAACCAGAAATATCCAAACCCTCATTCTTTCTGGCATATTTCTAAGGACTGTTAAAGAAACTGATTCCAACTAGAGTCAATACTTTGTACTAGCTTTTTGAAAAGATATAGCAAACTTGGAAAGCTCCAACAGGACAGACAATATCAGCCACTATTTTGGCAGTGAAGATTGTTGTTTTTACTTACTTTAGTGCATTGTCTAGAGTTGTTTTAACTTGATCATGCAGCTAAATTTTTTTATCTTTCAGGACTTACTGTTTCTACCTTTACAGATCTCTCCCCAAGTCTATATAGTATCAGGCAAGTAAATATATTTTTTTTTGGATAATGATGGTGTCTTATTTACAATTTGCAAAAAAAATTCTTGATGATTCGTACTAATTTATCCTTTAAAGTAGAAAATGCATGACAAAAATATCTGGTAAAATTAAATGTGCATCACTTTGACATAGAAAACGCATTCTGGGGAGTCTGCAGCAAACTCTCTTTATAATTTTAGTTCTTGTTCCTCCTACCTGTCATCAAAACAATATTCATCGTCAAACTGCACCTAAGGGACTTAATATAGGATTTTGATACACTGGCTAAGATTCGTCTTTCATTTTCATTTTATCTTTCATTTACTTCTCTCTTTTTTCAGACATCCTCCAGAGTTTAGGAAAGGTTCCGTTAGTACTGCTGCATATTACTGTCTGACACCACTTCACTTTTAAAAAGCACATTTTAGCTACTTGTAAAATCTGTTTTTCTTTTTGTTTGGTATCAGCCTCTGGGTGATTTCTTTAAAAAGAATTGTCAGCAAATGGTGTTCAGCTATCTGGGAGGCTGAGGAAAAGAGAAAAGTGCCTTGTTTTGACAAGTTCTGGCAAACGTTTTTCCTGAGAAATTTCTGAACCCCAAGAAAATGTAGAGTAGAACCTTGATATTCAACAAGCTATGATCTTCACATTAAGGATATGCATTTCACTATTTCTAAGTGAAATCCTCTTAAATGGGGATTATTCATAATTCTGTTCAAAATCACTGCTTGCAAATGCCTGAGATTATTTTTTTTTTCCAGCAGCTCAGCTCAATTCAGCTGTATCTTGGTCCAAATCAGCAAAAAACAAGCAAACAGCCCAGCAGCCACTAATCTCATTGTGAATATATATAAACCCACAGTTTTTGATAACACAACCACATAGTATTTTTTTCTCTAGAACCACTTCATTAGTTTAGTATTTGTAAGAGGTCTACTTTAGGGATGACTCTGAACTTTGCATTAAAGCAAGATGCCTTCCGTCATTTTTCAAAGTTGAAAGTTCTGTAACAAAAGAGACCATATGAAGCTTGATTGAAACCCCTATTGTACCAGACTCTCTGCAACCTGCAAGATATTAGGTGACTGCTTTAAACATCGTTTAAGTAATTGGATGCCAATAAAGAGCTTCTAGTTTCCTTTAGAAATTAACATTTGATTTGCAAAGATATAATGCATCAAAAAGTGTGCTTTGAACCTACAGTTTGCTGCAGTGATGTCTTAAAATTTAGGTTACCATGAACTCAAATTGCATGCCAAAACCAGCAGCTCTTTTTTGGCCTTACTATTCCTGTACCTCAGCTTTACATCTGTAAAATGGACACAATACATGCATAAATGACAATACAGTAGAAAGTATTTTAAATGAAAAGAAATTTCAAATGGCAGATGATGAGTGGCTATTATTATGAATACCAAGGAATACACAAAATACCAAATGAACTGCTTTAAATCTGAGCACTCTCAATTTACACATTATAAAAAATGAGGACTCTAGAAATAGGGATTGCTGTTGAGCAGCCACGATTGCCCAAAAATGATTGTTCAAAAATATACGTGCACAAGAAATAGGACTAAAGTTACAAGAGCCACTCTTTTGTTCTGCGTGGTTTTACAACCACATTAAGTTCTGTTCACACAACATAAGTAACATTCAGCTTTGTCTACTTTGTAAGTCTGATTCTTCCATCCCTTTTGTCAGACACAGGACTGAATCTGAGCTGTGAAGCTGTACAGCAATAGGAACGTCCCTCTACCTTGGGAGCTAGAAAAAGTGTGCCCAACCATGTGATAGGTACCAAAAGGTGGCTTCTCTCCCATACCCTGGTTAGAATGATGGTCACTGTGCTACAGCCTTCATTCAGAAACACACCTCATGCTCTGTGACTCTTTTCCCAGACTCTCCGCAGTAACTTTGTCAATATTCTTTCTGCTTAGATCTGTGTTTTAATTTGGTGTACTAGGTGTGCCTATGAAATTACTTCACTAGTTAAAAATCATCTCCTAGTTCTAGCCTGCATCTTTCAAATCTGAACAGTTCTTGCCCATTTTGAAGCAAGAAATAATACTACTTCTGGAGAAGACTTTCACACTGTCCCTAAGTGGCAAAGGTGGCTATGAATACTGTGCACATCCCAATGGTCCACGAATTTCTCTAAATGCTTCAAGCAAAGTCCTTGATCTTCCTTGTGACTCCTTGATCACATCAAATACTCCATAAGGTTGAGAAATCCACAACTTGCTATCAACACAATTAGCTAGTCTCCACGGTCACTCTGTCTCACTTTCATTAATGTGGGCTTGTACTGGAAAGATTTCCTCATAATAATCCTCTCATTGACCTCCCTACCACATGGCTGTTCTGGATATAGCAAGGTGTCTAAAGTCAAAATACCAACTACTTAACATCAGTATGCAGAGGCGAAGAAAGATGAAAAACACATTCCACCAGGTACTCCCTCAAGTGGAAAGATAAACTGCACTCAACTGTGCTCATGAAACATTTTTGTTTACTTTTCACAAGTATCTGGGGTGTTTTTTGAAAAAAATATGAACCCACTGAGGAATATTTTATACTAAATAAGACATTACACACAGTAGGTGCATAAGCAATAGAGCTCTAGGTCAAAGAAGCAATTTGATTTTAGCCTACATAATGAGGACCTGCAGAAAATATGCAACACAGTTTTCTACATTTTTGTATGATGTCTGAAAATACAAAATGCACTGCTTTAGGAGAGCAACGAATCTTGAAGGTACAAGACAAGAAGATTGGTATTATCAACCTGTATTAGCTCCATGGATACCTAAAATAGTCTCCTTTCAAAGTACATGTTTCAGAAAACTAAAGCAGTCTAAGTGCAGACAGGACACGACAGGGCACCCAACCACAATCATTGTTCCTTCCACCCTTTTTGTTTCTATTTTCAGCATTTTCCTAGAAGCCCTTAAACTTGCCAGCTCCCTGAAGTCCACCATACTGATAAGCTGGGCCAATGCTTGGGATTTGTTTCAGCATTGACATACTTCATTAATTTTTGAGTACACCTCCAGCCAAAGTGACCCGAGCAAATGAAAAGCTTTTCATAAGCAGATCATCAGACACATGAAGGCAACAAGACTCCAATCAATGTGCTTTCAAGGATTCTGGAAAATTATGGTTCTTTCAACTGCATCCAGGCCCTGGCATAATTTGACAAGTTGCTGGCATTTTTTTCCTTGGTTCATTATACACTTTTGCAAGCAGAAGAAACTGCAGCTTTCAAAATAGAGCTCTAGAAAACAAAACGAAAACCTTTCCTCTGAAAGTATTCATTTAATCTGAATAACAGTTCTGTCTAGGGAGGTTTGTAACTGAATGAAAATAGCACTTTATTTGTCACATGCGTTGTACTGCACATGAAGGGCTTTAGACAGAATGGTAAGTCCTTAGTCACATGCTTGCTAATGACAGTGGAACTCACATATTCCCAGGGGCTTCTGTACAGATTTGGGACTCAAGGAATCTGAACACATTTAGCACAACAATCTTTACTAACACTTTATAGCAAGTTTGAGCTTTTCAATTGTGAAAACCTTTTTAAACACTTCTAAATGATTCATTGCCATGGCAGCTACGTTCAGGGCAGTGCCCAAGTGTGTTTCTGCTACTGCTGCTGGGTAGAATGGTTTTAGAGGACAAGTAAGAAAAGTGAGATCATGATGAAAGAGTAACATTCAGGGCCAAACAAACTTGACTTCTGAATGTGTGTTTGAGGATCTACAAATTCATACTAAGAGCATATCAATGGTGAGCTGAGAGGTGTTATCCCTTTCCTGGCTGCACACAGTTTCTTATTTTATGTCAATGAATTCACCGATGATGCAGGTCTCCTTGTCTCTCTCTCAGAGCCTCTGGATGTTGATACAGGGTTTGCACAGAAATAGTAGAGGTATGAGAAACATTAGCAATTACTTTGATTAGTATAACCTACTTCCATGTTTTCCAAATAGACAAAAGTACGCTAGTCTGCAGAAGTGGCTAGGACTGTGACACCCTCAGTTACATTGGATACTGATTGAAATTACCCAACAGTGCATTAAAAATATGCAGTTCCTAAATTTAGCCACCTTTGAGGTGAACAGTTACCTGGGGTATAAGACAATTCCTGTCAGTGATGTGCAAGGAATCTACATAAAATAGGAGTGAGGAAATCAGATGTTGGCATTTAATCCTCTAGGTAGTTAACAGACAAAGGCAGGTGCACCCAAAAGATAAGCAGGAAAGGCTGGAGAGATAACAGCAAAGTAAAGGACTTAAACTATATGCCACAGTAGAAAGCTTGACCTTAGTACAGCTTTACTTTATTCATACAAGGTAAGACCTGCAACTGGAAGATAGAACACCTGGACCATCAGTCAGTGCTAAAGTTAGTTCTACACACAAAAAATCCATAAAACAGGGAACACAATGCAAAATCAGCCTCCACAACACACTACTTGGAGGTAGATATTGGTCCTCTACAGCACATCGGTAAAGTGAATATTATCGTGCATTCCAGGCTGCTCATGAACTCTCCTCTCTGACACCCATATTTCAGGTCATGTCTCAGGAGAGTAAGGCAGGATTCAGCCTAATATAAAGACTTTATAGCTGGTCTCCTAATTGACTTTTGAGAACTGAAATTACGTCTTAGCTCATTAAGAAGAAAAGATAAGAAAATAATTGGATAGTTTTACTTAAAGCAACTCCTCACTAACGTGACAGTATATCAGCTGGCAAAGTTTCTCCTTCAAAGTTCAATTCCACATGAATTAATCCCTTTTAAATCTTCTACTGTGATCTCAGCTGCTCATTATTCATGGAATAGATACACTGACCCTTCACAGGCAGATTCAAAATGGCAGACAGTTCATAAAATCAATACTTTGCTTCAATCCACAGACTGTGAGAGCCAAAGCCCAGACCCTGAATCAAACCAGAAACTTGCAGGAGCTATAAATTTCATTATAGCTATTCTATGCTCATAGTTAAATGAAAACTTAGCCAGTTCAACTCATACTTCACCACTTTTTCCTCAGCAAATGTAATGCATTACCTGTCATACTCAAACAAGACAACCTCCTAAGTGTTAATCCTGAATCACTTAGAAGTCACAGATAGATAAATCATGCCATGTACATGATTTCAAAATGGATGCATTCAGCACATTCTAAGGAAAATTGTTTACAATTAAAAATAATAGGAATGCATTTATGCATCTGCTTTAGAATAATTTTTTATTTCAAGTCAGAAATTTTTTTATAGGAAGATCCAGTTAGAAAATATCTTACTACAGAAATTACTGCTAGCCCAAGAGCACAATTAGAGCAAAATGCATTTTTGCAAATTCAGTGAATTTCCATATTCTTCCAAGCATTTAATAAGTGCTTCAAGAAATAATTTAGTTTTAGTGCCTGCAGGGTTTAAAAAAATGAATAGATGGAAGACTTACATTCCTCGTAATAATTATACATACCTTGTAAAACTGCATACCCACACCTCAAGATATGAATAAGTCTTTACCAGAACCCCTTCTGATTTCCACTTATTTTTTAATACAACATTTAATCTGACATGATAGGGACAGCAGAAACTCATTAACTAGCTCTAAATTCATAACAGAATGTATTAACAATCAGAAGGAATTTTGCAAAATGAAATTTAGGTAAGTGTTACTTGCATAAAATAATAAATATCCAACAAGGAAGATATTTTATTTCTGGAAAGTACAGGAGTTTTTTTATACGAAGTAAATATACAGCATTTGGTTTTAATTACATTTGGTACAGTCTATGGAAAATAGTAATATATGGGCTGAAGCAAGATGTAAGGATGTAATTCCATCAAGAGCAGTTGACAAATCTTAACAAGCCAAGGGAGAAAATCTTTTGATGGAATTATCTTCCTGCTCCTGTTTGTTAAGTTTTCTACATACTGAATGCAAGAGATGTTTAAGTTTTTAAAATGCCGATTCAGACAGGTTAATTAAAATCAATTAAATGGACCAAATATGAACTGCCTATGTAGTTCTTCAGAAGGTAAAAGGCAATATAAAACCTTATATGCCTACATAACTCCTTGTTACCTCATCACTTTAAGAAGCAAAACTGTCATACTTCACTTTCTATATGACTAATTCACATCCCCAAAAGTGAAGAGTGAAATGAGATCCCACAAGCATAAAGAAATATCTCATGGTATCCACATTTGTATTTGAAGGAAAATCATACTGAAACCAGCACCATAAACACCCTGAGATAAGCAGAATTCGCCTTTCACCTTTGCAAACTACCAGTCAAGAGCTTCATCTGGGAGGGAGGTATTGAAATATCAAATCTCTTTACTCAACATTGTCTAAACATATTAAGAAACCAAACAGATTCTCCTAATACGTGTTCAGAGGAGAACTAAATGAAGTAATTTGCCTGATTTACTGGTAGCCTCCTCTGCTGTGCACTGTCTCCCACATTAAAAAGAATATTTGTTGCTAGAACTATCTATCCCATTTTTGCTTATGTGCAGAAACAGGGATTTATTTTTCATGCTTGCAACTGATTAAATTCAATCTGAAAAAAAAAGGTGTACATGACTATGTTAGTAGAATGATAAGTAAATCTCTCTTGATTCTGGTCATGATACTCATCGCATAAATCTCCATGAAATAGGAAGACTTAAATCCAGCAGTTTTATACAGCTTTGCTGTTAGTGTAAAACAAGATTTTGAGTTAGTTTTGACTTGTGAGGAATCTTTGTTACCCCATGTTGTTGTTTGCTCAGGATGGAAATACGTGGCGGGCAGAGACTAAAACAAAATTATTATATTTAATTTGTATTTTCACTAGGGTTTTTTTAATCATCCTTCGTAATTGCAGATTGAAAGTAACAACATATGGTGAGACACCTCCTATCCCTGTCTCCTTGTTGTAGCACTCTATGATAACTCTAACATAACATGGCATAACTTGGTCCCAGAGCTGACAGCCTTGCGCTGCCATCCAAGGAGCAACAAGCACATCCTGTAGGCAGGACTCCTCCCCAGATACATGAGCACTGTCAGAAACACAATCCCTCCGGACATGTAGGATGAGTTTAATCTGGGAAGTGACTGGAAGCAACAGGCTTCCTGCCGCATACTCTTGTACAAAGTTTTTTTCCCCTGCAGGTCTCAAGATGAGGTGCTGGTTTGTTGAGTTTAGCATTATGTTGTGACTGTGGGAAAAGCTGATAATTCAATGCCTAGAGGGCTTCTTAATAAAAATCTTCACTCTTGACACTCCTTGAGATCTTGATCCACACAAATATTTTCAGATAACAAGGTAAGCCTATTACCTGAAGCCTAATAGGATTACTTGCTTGCAGTCAGCATCAAGACAACAACCTCTCTGGCAAAGTACCAATTAAGCAGAACACAAAGCTGTTTCTTCACTTGTTTTTTTTGCCGAGATTATCTCTCACACATCTTACTTCTTTCCCAGATTTTGCTGAGTAAAGACCCAGGTTACTGCTTTAGCAGAAAGTAGGAAGGGACTTTCTCCTGCCTTTGTGTGACCTGATTTTTAGCATCATTTAGTAAGGAATGAAGGCTTCAGTGATCATGCTCTCTGTGCATCTGCTCATTGCCACTGCCTGGGTGAAATTGCTGGCTGATTTTAATAAAACTTTGCAGAACACATAAAGCTCAAAAAATTATGTTTCATAACTCTCAAGCAAATACACAGCTGTATGAAGACAGAGACAAAGCAGAAGTATTTCAGAGAGGAAATGCTCAATGTGAATGAAATCTATCAGATATACATGACTGTACATAAAATCAGACTGCTTTAAAAGAAAGGAAAAAAGAGTTTAATGCATATTTTTTTCTCTCTTTTTAATAAATAGGTTTAAGGAACATTTTTATTCAAGTTTGAGATTTGGAGATTTTTATGATTTTTAATTCCTTCTAGCCTTTTCACTCATGAAGGTCAGCCTGCTGAGTTTAGAAAACATGGATTTCAGAACCAAACTTTTTTGCAGATGTTTAACCATCCGAGTATTTATTTGATATTTGACATTTGATATTTATTTCAATTCCTTAAAAGTTCAACATTTTATTGCTCTGCATTAAAGAGCTATCTTTGTGTTTAGAATATTGACATTGTAAATTCTATTTGAAAGTTTAATGTTATTTTTAATCCTAATCTGTGCCAGGCTTTTGCAGCAAATCTAAATGCCATTCATTTGCACCTTATGTTACATTGCTGCTTTTCATATGGTCATCAACAGCAATCACTGAGAGTAATAGTAATTTAATTGTGTCAGAGATCCCAATGGTCATTGATTATATCACCAGGAATTTTCAAACCTATTTGTTATTCCATATGCCAGTGGTACCCAACCTTTCTCTGTCCCCTAATCTCTTACAGAGTTGCTGTGCCAGGTGTTTATCATCTTGCCAGTGAGGGTAGGAGCTCACTTATGAAACTATTACCTGAAATTTCAGCCTAATCCTTACACAATTTTTAGGAGTCTGGAGAAGAGAGGGGTTGTAGGATTAACTTGTTTGCAAGAGAAACATGCCCTATCTGGACTATGATAGGGCAAACTATGATGGAGCTATGTGGATATATAGCTAGCTGAGAATTTTCAAATAAAATACATTTGACAAGATGCTAATATTTTTCATAGAAAATGAAGCATCTTGCAGTATTAAAAACATAATGATTTGCTCAAAAACCCTAATAACTTAGGAAATAAATTTTTAATGTCAGGTAGTCTATACTTACATTGTCATATTAAAATCAGAAATAACTTTCTTGCACTGAGAAAACAGGTGTAATAGGACACTACAAATGTTCTTTTTGTATCTTAATTTTCAGATGTTTCAATTTAATTTATTTGATATTTCATAACATTGTGGAAAACTCTACTTAATACTGAAAACTACCTTTTTCTAAATTGAAGATCTTCAATGAAATATTATGCCATAGGCTAGTCATATGAAAAAATAGTAAAATATAATATATAATATTATTTTATATATATAATAAAATATAATAAAACAATAAAGGATAACATAAAATGGACACAAACTTTTAAGAGATCATTTCATTTTTCTTAAATACAACATATTGAAATTTCTCTTGTGACAAACTAAAAAAAAATTCACTCAGAATTTAATGCAAAACCACAGCCAAATATATGAGAAACTCCTCTAAAAAGGAATGACGTATTCTGATCAAATCTTTAAAAACAATGTACTAATTTTTATGCATCCTAAACTTATTTGTATTCTTCCTAGTCTGGTGACAGATGTTTCCTGAAGGCATTGCTACTTCCTGTTTTGTAAACAATTTTCTTCAAAAAAAGAAAAACACAAAGTCTTTAGAAAGGTGTAGTCTTTCTGCTGGATAACAGAATAGTTCTATGGCTGTTTTTAGCTCAAATTTCAGAGAAACAGTACATTAAAAGCACCCCTATCAGCTGAAAACACGGCAGCACTAATGTATCTCACCAGGAGTTCTCTCCTTCCAGTGGATAAAAGAACTGAAATTGCTATTATTGCCAGATTGACTGAAATAGAAAAATGGAGCTCAGGGATCCAAGGCACTCCTGACACAGCTTGTCAGTGTGGTGTGGATGGCAGGTTTTAAAAAGGGGACCCATTTCAGCCTCTGAGCATCTTCAGGAGGAGAAAAACAATGCCTGATCTCCCTGCTGGCAAATAAATAACTGCCTGGGTGGATTTACTTCCCTTACAAAGCAGAATCTATCAAAAGTTTAAGGAATTTAGTTCTGGCCGGTTCTCATGGATTCTGGGTGACTGGAGAGCACACTGAGTTCAACACCAAGGGGTGGAAAGTGAATTTTATGATGGGATCAAAGAAGAAGTGGTGAATGACAGTGACAGAAACCCTCTGACTGGTCCTCCCCAGCCCACTTTGCAAATGTGCTTGAGGAATGGTAGCAGCAGACACAGAGAGTAAGGGAGAGGGAGGCTTTGGCACTTGAGGCACCTTGGCTATCTGCTAGGGTATAGGTGCCAGTCCCACTGCAACCTGCTGGAGACACAGTTATATGCCAGACATCAGGGGCAGGATCTCTCCAGGCAGTTCACTTTGCTACATAGAACACCTCATCTTTGCGCCAGTTTAAACACCTCTCCAAAATGATGATTACCATGAGCTTGCAAGCAAGACTATTTTAAGTGCAACTTACCCTTGAAACTGTATGAATTTTTAATTAACTTTCATAATATAAAAGTAAGTTTGCTATTTATTGGTGTTTATTGTTACCATATAAAAAACTCCAACCCCAGATGAGCTATAAAAGTGGAGAAGTGAATATAAAATTTTCAAGGAAAAAGAAGTAAAAAAATGCATGCACACTGCTCCTTCAATTCAGTTTCTCTACATGAAAAAGAGAAAAAAAAATATAATGGATAGGCATGAAGTCTGTACGTCAGCTCGAAAGAGAACAGAAGGGGCTAGAATCCTCCCTACCCCCTGCTAGGAGAACTGAGAATTAAAATTCTCATTTGCAGTGTTGCAGGAAACATTAGGATGCAAGAAAGGCAATAAAAGTCCAGACAGCAATAGATTGCGGAAATATGATGGACTGTAGCAGAGAGGGACACCAAGTTCAAATCCTGTATGAAAAAAAGGGTGACTGTCACCTACAAAGGTCAGAGTCCTAGACATTAGCAGGGAGCAGAGAGTTTAGAGAATTCAATTGCTGCATTTTCTCTACCCTAGACACAGCCAGAAAAAGGGCACTACAGACAGCAGCACAGGGCTTGCAGCAAAAATCTCACAGGTAATTCTAGCAGACAAAGTAGGTTGTCTTTACATTATTCAAGTATTTTGTGTTCTTACTTTTTACCTGAAATTGCCCTGTTCTCTCTCATTTAACCTAAAATTAATATAATTTTTCTTTCTGACAGACTGCATGAAATTATCAGAAGCAGCACAAATTAAAGGGCAGAGCATATTGCAACAGTGAGAACCGGTTATGGTAAGCTGGAAACTTGAGTATAAACTTACCTCTTAAAATCCCCACCACATACAATATGGACTACTACTGATCCTAGCTCTCCTACAAATAATGCTTATAATATCTGCAGCTGTCTTCCTTATATATATATATATATAAATTCTTCATTTCATATCTAATACCCTCAAAATTTCAATTCCCAGGAAAGGTACAGGATTACTGGCATAAATACAAATCACAAAATGTCCTAAAATGGTTTTGAAGAACTAAAATTGAAGTAAAGGAATAGTACCTTATATGGGGTTGTGCTAAAACTTAGATAGGACCAACTATGACAGAAGCAACTTTTATGTCAGTATTAAATTACTAAGAAATTAATGAAGACTACCATTTTCCCTTGCAGCAGCACAGAAGAAATTTCTGCAAAAAATGCTACTCCCTTTTCTTTACTATATTGTTTCAGTAACTGCAATGGCAAAGCAGCAGCAGTATCACAGAGGCAATTTTTCAATTCTTTTGTGGCTTTTTCCTCTGACCTTGCTTCACTTTTTGCTAACTCACTGCATCAATAAAGATGCTTGCTCTCTTATCTTTCATTCACATAACTGATTTTCAGTTGACACCTCCAGCATTGCCACTGCATCTAACAAATTCATGTGAACTTCATGTTGCATTCAAGTAGTGCCATTCTAATGTTGTGACTGTGAGATACTTAAATAGAGGTGATTGCTATAAATGTGATAGTTAAATGAGTCAAAGATTCGATTTTAATAACCATAGTAAAACTGGATATTACAGAGAAAGAAAAGTGCTTGAAAGAAAAGTGGTTATAGGGTGCTCTATGTTCAGCAGCGAAGCACTACATGCCAACTTCCCCTCCCTTGGGGAAGTTGGCATGTAGTGCCTTGCTCCTCTTTCCCTGCTGAGGTACCCAATACATGTATTGGATTAAGCACACTCTAGTTTTTGGCCTTGGATTCATTCTTCAGAAATCTAGGCATTGAGCCAAAATGTCACTGTAATTAATGCTGGTGAAGACTGAAAACAAGAGTCCCAAACTAGAGTTCAAAATGGAAACCAGTTGCACTCATCTACAAACAGACTTGTCCATGACTTGACTGGCTCTTGGCAGGTGCTCCCACATACAGAAAAGAGAATCTGTTTGTTACAAATAATTACTGAAAACATCACAGGATTCCTTCTTATGACAAAGAAGAAGACTCCAATGGATTTTAATTCACTTATTCAAGCTTTTTCTCTGCAAAATTGTAACTTTGACTTCTCCATCCTCTAATTAAAATATGGTTACAAGTCAGGAATGGTCTGTCTGTAACAAGGCAAAGTCCAGGAGTCTCCCAAGAATGACTAGGGACTCAGGCTCCACTTTTTTTTCTGCAACATTGCTATTAAAAACATTTGGCAGAGTTGAACATGACAAGCTGCTGGTTCAGGCCTCTGGTCATACTCAGATCTGTCAAATGTGATGGCTTACACTTGGGCATACCTTGGAAAATAAACAAACCATTTAGGGCTCTCTTGCAGATTGTGCAGCATCTGAGTGCATCTCATTATATCTTTTTTCCTTCCACTACCAAAGTAGTCAGTCAGAAGAAGTCAAGGTATTTATTTGTTTAAAAAAACCAAAAAACCTATACATATATATGACATCTACTGATATTTGATTCTCTGTTTATTAGTCTTTTGTCTTATCTAGTACTTCAGTTTAGGGTTTTCTAACAATTTTTTTGCTTTTTGTTTTCTTGGGTTTTATGGTATACAAACTTCTACCAGAGTTTGTCTGAAAGAAATATTTGCTATTTTATTAATAGTTTGATTACTGGAAGTAATTTCTTTTAAAATCCCTTACTTGGGACATTCAAAAAAAGCAGAAGTATCTTGGGCAAGAAATGAAATTCAAAAGCAACAACACTGAAAACAATGAAATGTATTTCATAAAGAAGCACACCATTAAATACCTGATCCTAGCTAGCCTTTTAAAGGGAATTGGAAATCAATAAGGGTAATGCAAATATACATTTTTATGTTAGAGTAAAAAAAACCCCAAACCCCTTTATGTTCTAAGGTATAAATGAGCCCTAAACATCCTTTCCCTAAGATCGGCATTTTCCTAGGATTTGGCTTTAGAGAAAGGAGATTTCTTTTGTTATTAAACCACAACTTAGAGGATTTTCAGCACTTACTTCTAAGTGAGTCAAATTACAAATTTCTTAATATTATGTAACATAATTTTTCTTTATGACATGTAGGATTTGGGTAGAGATCAAAATTCTCAACTGTAGAAGGCTAAAATTGTGACGCTTAAGCAGTTAAGGACACCGTCAAATGGCCTGATTTTCCCAGCTATTGCACACCCTTCAGTGTGTTGAGAGACAGTCTGCCTAAAATTATAGCAAATAATGGATCTGAGCAGTGAAAGCAGGAAAGCCTATCACTTCTCTGTTCCTATCTATTACTCCCAGATATGAGACAGATTAATTTCCCTCATTAAAATATGTGAATTAATTTATTAGCATCTTTTTGTTTTTAAAGTTTGGAGGAAAAGGAGCTGGTTTACTCTTTAGTACTAGGCCTTCATCTATTATACACTCGTGTTTTTTATTCCTTTGAAATCAATGAACTTTACAAATACTGAGGAAATTTAATGAGAAACTGCCAAAATGCTCTATTTAATGCTGCTTGAAAAGATCCTTCCATTTCAAAGTTAGTAATTTCTAAGTCAGGTTCTGAGCACATGGTAGTCAAACTTGATAGATTTCTCCAAAGAAAGGTTGTACTTGATGACTATTTAGGGGAGCAAGATCTGATAATACTCATGTTCCAAACCTAACTTCACTGCCTCACCACTCTTCTAACCAGCCATTTGGTTTCCTCTGCCTTTTGTAATGTGTCCTAAGTGCCTCTTGCATAGAGACTGGGTGACAAACAACAAATAGAATCACTAAATTACCTTTTCAAGACTACATCTTCTCCCTGCAACGTCATTAAAATCAGTGGAAATTTGTGACACGTCTTTTAACAGGTTACTTTCCACACTGAAATTTAGTTTTTGGGGCTGGGAAGGAACATCTGTTGTGATCTACATTTCAGTGTATAGCAGTATAACTAGAGTATACAGATCCAGAAAAAAACCCAGAATGTGGATCCTGTGAGTGACTTAAGAGAGAACATAGCACAGAGCTGGTGCAATTAAAAACATATTCCAGATGGAGAAACCTGGTACAGTATTCAAAAAAATTATCTGTCTTAAGTGAGATCAGATCATCCATTCATCAAATTCAGATAGCATCTTTTGTCACTGTGGACGGGGTTGGTAACGCAGCTACCATTAAACGCAAATCAAAAGCTGGCAATCACATCTTATTTCATATAATTCAGGTGGCATTTTGCAAACTGACACTTTCTAATGTACTTTCTCATTTAAATATATTATTCTTACTGTGTATATAGACTTCAATGTACAGCCTGGTAAATTCACAGTGTGCAGCACTGTGAAAGACTAGTCTTTGAAATGGCACGACACTTCAGGGTGAACTGCTGAGCCATCGTTTTTCTGGCAAGCCATATTTCTTAGCCAATATTACCTTGTGCAACTGAGAAGTTGTCTCCTAAGGCCTATGAATCTGTAAACCTACACCACAATGACTAATCATGCAAAGCAATGAGATCTTTAGTTACTCCCAGTTAAATAGGACACACAAGTTATTAGGATTGAATATGAATTCCCAGTGAGATATAGATAAGAGCAGAATACTGTATGCAAATTTAAAAATAAATTAAAAATCTAAAGGAGTTTTCCATAGCTTAAAAACCTCTGTCCGTAGAAAAAGGTCTCTTAGTTTCTCTTGCTCATCCAGTATTGTGGTGCTTGCTCAAGATGTTCTATTTGGAGACATCACAAACAAATAATACTGGGAACAGGGAGAAGGACGGAGAACAGCTGACAGTCTCATCAATGTGACAGCTGCCTGGCAGTGATGATTAGAAGCCAGGAGCAGTGTTGGTAGGCAAAGATAAGCAGGAGACAATAACCAAATGCTACTTATACCTGCCAATGCCTAGTTTACCCAAGTCCAAAGCTCTTTTTGTAGGCTAGTCATGTCCTCACCTCCCCCAGTGACAACCCTCCCTTCTGTACTGCATCAGTGACCTTTTCCTACAGGGCTCAGCAGCACTAATCCACCCTGTCAGCCATCCCAGGAATCACGTCTATCTTTAACCTTCGTACCAAACACAGGTATCGTGGTAAGCAGAATTAGGAGCTGCTGCCAGAATCAAATCATTAAGGCCAAATGAGTCCATTGACATTGTTGTCATTACAATAAATAACCTAATCTCAAATGCTGTAAAAAGCATTGATTAAAAGAAAAGATTTTAAAGAAGTGGCTGCAGTTATTTTCAAGAAAGTGCCCACAGAGGAATGGAATCTGAAAACAGCTTTCTGAAAAATTATCTATTTTGATCTAATTTGAATTATTTAACCTAACTTCATTCTCACTGTTTTCCAATCAGTTTACTTTGAATTGCTCTAATTTAATTTGATGCTCAGATATTTTATGGATGGAAACATCCTTAAACATTTTTTCTGCTACTATAGAGAAAATTTTTCATTATTAACATTTCCATTAACTTAATGATATATTACCAGTGGAATGAATATTAAAATCCTCGTCAGTGACAACAATCACTGTGAAATACCACAATTCTCCTATTCCTACTTTGTTTATGTGCCAAAAAGAATTTTGAAATTGCTAAATCTCAATTTGGTTTTGGTTTACCATTTTTTTTCCTGGCAAAATGTTTATTATGACTTGCTGAGGGTTAGCATTCAATAAGTAGGCCCCTTACAGTGTGCACACAGTTGTGTAATACCATAAAGTGAGTCAGGAGATTTCTCTCCTTGATTAGACAGGGAGCTCTTTCTGAGTTCTCGCATAGAAGGTCTGGGGGGCCTTTGTGGTTTTATAGCAGAAATCAATATCAGTAAGAGGGGGTATTGAAAGCTTTATGAAATAGCTTTTTCCAAAAATCTATAGCAAATGCAGTATTCTCCACAGGTAAGGATTATATAAACAATAGACACTTGAATATATTGCATAAAGCATCAGGATTACTAAACAACGAATTCTTGATTCCCTGTGTGTTGTATTCTCATTGTGTGGTTCTGCATTTAACTTCTCAAATTAACTGATACTGCCTTTCTGCCTTCAGGAATTCACTGAGCATCATTTTAGAGCGTTTCCTGCTTTTCCTTTCCAAATGCTAGGATGTTTTTAACCACATACATCAGATTACACAGTTACCAGGGAACATTTCTCTCTGTTGTTACTCAGTGCTAATTGTACGTTCATAATCATCCACCCTTACAGTAAATTGGTAAAATACTTTATTGAAATGGACACAAACCTTACTGTCTGATAAAAATCTGTTTTCTAAGTCACTATTAGTAAGATTACAAAATCTATCACTTATTCCACAGTGATCTTTACATTAAGTTTTTTATTGATCTCAAACTATAGTCTTATTTCCTTTGACACCAGGTCTAATATTACTTTGCTTTGCTTTTTGCCTTTTGTGTTCTGCCTTCTTTCCTTATACCTGCCTCATAGATATTTCTTTAAATTCCCTGCCTTCTACTATTTACTGCTATTTTTTAATTTTAGTATTTTATTTTACTGCATTTGAAAAAATCCATATTAAAACCCAGTCCAGTGAGAAGAGGCAATTTAACAAGATGCTCTGGCCAGACCATAAAATTGTTACTATGGGAAACAGAATATTCAAGTGAGAACAGACAGCCAAATATAATTATTTAGCAACAGTGAAGAATTACACTAGATGAGAAAACAATGGGGCTTTCCAATCCAAATCTAGTTTCACAGCCCCACTATCTCAGTACAAAACACACTCAATTAACCTTTTCATGAACAGTTACATTACATCTATTTTAAGCATGCTATTTCAAGGAAGAGTTCTGCTGAACTCAGTACTCTGAAAGAAGAGTATGACTGAATCATTAAGGAATAACTTTATGTGATTGAATTTGAAAAGTGGCTGTAAAGTTACTTTAGAGGGTGTTGTTTGGGGGGATTTTTACTGAGAGTTACCACAATATGAAATAATCCTTAACCATTTTGGTTGAATATGTTGCCCGCACACTGGAGTAACGTGCGACTAAAAGTCTTCGCCCCAGAAAGTTTATAATTTCCATAGCATTCAGGGCACAACAGGATGAGAAAACAGCCAGGGTAAACATAGAAGTGTCAATAGTGATCAGATGCAAAACTGAGTAAAACTGAGAAAAGAAGCAGATAAAACAGACAGAAGTTGTTTTTTTGCCTATTCAATAACATGAGAAATAAAGAGCAGAGTTATCACAGTTCATAAGAAGAATACATTCTCCCAATGCAGAAATAAAGCACAGGCATTGTAGGGATGTTTTTGAGGAAAAAATGGGTATAAAATTTTTGAAAACAACTCTGGAGGATTAAGGGTAAGCCAGTCTACAAAACCAGCAGACTTAGTACTTCAATTTTTGAGACAAAAATACCCCTTTTTCTTCTGTTTCCCTAATTTCAAAATAAGAAAAATACTCAGCACTGGGATGTTTGGAGTATCAGTGAATGCTTGTAAATGAAGACAAAAATATAAAATACTAAATACTGGATATTTCCTAAGATTGGTGATGACAGTGTGATAGCAGAGTATTTCCTTCCTCTATAACTGTAACAAAAGGAAACTATCAATATATGCTTATTGTCCATTTCTACTTCTGATACACACAGTAAGAGATAACATAAATTAGGTCTAATATATAGCACTTTGCTGTCAAGTGAAAATCAGTAAACAGCAGTTCTGAATGACACTGTCAGGGCAAATTTTTAATTATCTAGTTCATAAGACTGTAAGAAGCAAAATAGCTTCTCAAACCTCATGGGTCTTTGCAAAATTCTTTGATGAATAATTTTATTCTGTCTGTAATCACTAGGAGAACATTTTCACTGCCTTTTTTTCATCTTGACTCATAGAGCCATTATTTATCTGTTATCTTCCTAAGACAAGTCTTATGCTTTATCCTTCGAAAGCTAAAAACTTATCATGCTGTGTCATTGCCAACCACTTAAGGTCACACGCTCTTAGCTTTTAACTCCCACCAGTTTGCTAGGTGTATTCAAAGTCAATCAGCTTTAGGCAAAGAGGCTACACAGATGGTGACAGCAAGAAGACGCAGCGCAGCTTGTGAACACCATTTCTTCCACCATTTAGAACATGCTCACACACTGCACATACAGAGAGACACCGACTTACGGGTGTGTACGTGAGTACATCCTCACTCCACGTGGGTAAACTCCTGCAAGAAGGACACCTGGAGGTGTAGATCAGTGAACTTCCCTGCAAATTGCTTTGGAAAGGTACATTTTGCCTACCCTGGCATTTCTCAACAGTCCCACTGCAATATGCTGATATAATGTGACTTACTGTGATAGGCTTTCTGCAGAACAGAAAAGCAACATTTTGAGTTCCTTCAAATCTTCTGTGGCTTAGAGGCGGACGTGGTAAAGAAAAAAGTCTACTGCAAAGTTGTCTACTACAAAAAGCATACCCATTTCTTCAGTCAACCTAGTGCAACAGAAACAGTCCATGTAGATTTACTGCTCTATGACAATTTAAAACCAGTGACATAGTATTAATCCAGGAGCTTCAGACCTTTGCCCTGCTTGCCTGTTCAGTTAGAGCTTACTATTTAATTTGGGGTTTGAGTGTGGTTTTTTGTTTGGTTTTTTTTTGTTGTTTGTTTGTTTTGGGGGGGAGTGGGATTTTTTTTGTGGTTTTGTTGTTTTGTTTTTTGTTTTGGTTTGGTTTTTTTTCAAGGTAAAGCAGTTAAATCCAGGCAGCTTGAAATAGAGCATACTTAATAATGATTTGACGATTCTATCAATTCTGTTTTGTGTTTGCTATAAGTATGGACTGAAACACAGCTGTAGCTTTACTAATTTGTATTAGATAAACCAAGGAAGTTAAGGTTTTGTAGAGGCAAAGACAACCTACGTTGTAGTAATTTTTCTGCCTTGTCCTCTGATTCTTTTAGTAGAAGATCCTCTGATTATTAAAGCCCCAAAGCACCTGCACATAATACAGAGTTTGGCTGCAACCCAGAGCATGTTTACCCTTTTCCAAAAATACTACACAACATATGTTATTTTGTCTGAGAAAGCAAAGCAGACTCTGCATTTAAATTATACAAGTGCCAATATGCATCCAAAATGGCTGATTGCTGCCAGGAAGGTCCACGATTTAGTTGGAAACTATCAATGTTTGATATTAAAAATTAAATAACTTTTAGGCTTAGAACTTCAATGACAAAGTCTATGACACAACAAACTCTTGCTGGAAGGTAATGAGACCTCTGGCTAGCTGCATTTATAGCAGTAAATGTACCAGGATCACAGTCAGGAAGATAAGCTCCTTTAATAAATCACTGCCAAACAGCAGCTAATCACCCTGGATCTCACCCCAGCATCCTGAAGCTCTCTTATCTCCCATAAATGTCATCTTGAAATAAAGCCAGAAAAGACAAAAAAAGCAGGGCTACTGCTTGGCTGTATGCACACACAAGAATAACAACTCCAAGCCCAAACAAAAAAAAAGTTAAAAAATTGTCTATCAGCTAGGAAGCTTCAGGAAGACATAGCAGCAATATAGCCCATCTCTTCTAACCCATTAATTACTCCAGTTGGACTGCCAAGGTTCAGAGGAGAGTTACTAACACAAAGACAGCAAATGGTCACAAATGGCTTCACTATAGGGGGAAAAATACCCCAAACCAAAACCTCCTTATTATAAAGAAATACTTTCCCCACTTCCTACATTAATGGATGTAACATTTGAGTTGGAGAGCAGACTAACAAGTGAGAAATTAAATAAAAATATAGCTGCAGACAGCAGAAACATTTGAAGTCTGTGGCAATTAAGTCCCTGCCAACTTGGGAAACTTTGTCTTCCTCTCACACTCCAGACTTGTTGGCTGTCATCTTTGTTGCCACCCACTTTGCAAAGCTGAAGTAATTTCTTTGAACGTTCCACATCAGCAGCAGCATGTCAAAGGCTTCTTTCCAAATTGAATACTGACAACAGCCTTTTGCTGCTTTTTCTCATTCCTGACTACTGTTCCTTTCTCCCAAAGTCCAGCCAATTACACAATTGCGCTAGTATGAACTCAAGTTTGTTGAGATAGTAGAAGAGGTTGAAAGATAAGCCGGAAAAAGACAGAACTATTGAAAATTGGTACATTGGACAAACATAGGAGACCACATAACCACTCCTGAAAAGGAATGGCAATCATCTTCATAAATTTAACTGGACAGCAAAAGTAGGTTCTCATATTTACTGAAGTGACAGAGAGGGATGGACAAAATAGTGAAATTTCAAAATGAATCCAGCACTGAGATACAATCTCAAAATCAAAAATGCTGTGGCAATAAATTTAAAAAAGGGCATCACTGTGGGAAAGGCATGTAGCTAATTGCTGAGTAACTAATAGAATCAAACACCTATTAACAAGGAGAATCAGAGTTTATTTTGAATTATAGTCTATCCTAGAGAGGTGCAACTACAGGGAAGAACTTGGCATTTTTTTTTATCAAAAAACCAACCAAACCAAACCAATAAATGTTAAGTACAAGAATTAAACTAGTGGGAAATGTAAAAACAACCCTTCCACAATCCCAAAGAACACAACTACTAGAGTACAGGAAAGATGGTCAAACTTAAAAGATGCCCTAGGAGGTGTAATGGAATTCAACACAGCTTGAAAAGAAAACTGCAAGGAGAGAGAAATGACCAATATGAGTTAAAACTTCAAAGGTTAAAAGAAGTCCTTTCTTGTAAAAGAAAAATGGAGAGGAAACCAATTAGTAATATGGCTTCAGCCAAGTCTTGCAGGAAAGAGATAATGCCTGAGAAACAGCATCATGAGGTAATGCTATCCAAATGGGAATACAGAAGGCTTTTATAAAAATATCAGAGGAAAAAATACTAGCACTAGGATGAGAAACCCATTAAGGAAAGGGGTCTGACTTTAAATTAACAGTTACTCAGAAATAACTGGGGTAGCAGCTTATTTTTAAACCATCCATCTTCAACAAGAAAAAAAAAAACTCTGGCAAAAGTTGGGCTTTAATAAATTCTTGCTTTACCAGTGATAGTTTTAAAAATAATTTCTAAGATTTCTTTTAAAATTTACAGAATACAGCAAATAGAACAGCTTCATAGAGAATCATCAACATAATACTTTGAGGAAAGGCATGAATGATCCTGTAAGCTCTTATCCAACAAATTATTTTTGTGCCTGCCAAAAATAAATCATTTTACAACATGAAAATATACTGGGCAACCAAGAAAGTCTTCCCTTTGTTTAACTAATGGAAAATTAAATTACCCTGTTGAGAACAACAGTCTTCTCAGTGTACTTCAGATATTGTTTATGTACAGTTCCAGCAGTCCATTCAGAACTTCAGGTCTTAGGAGATGTATGATAATTCTGCTTTGGTACATAATTAGTAACCCAGTTTGTCTCTTCTTCATGATAAAGTCCCTTCTCTTCTGTCCCTCTGGAAGCTTCCTGCTCCAGGTTCAGCCCAGCCAACAGGTCACTTTCTGCCTCTTTAATATATACATCTTTTGAAGAGCTGCTCAGGCAAGTACTAAATAATTTTGAGTATTCCGGCCAACTGTAAAGAATATTTAGAGTGTGCTAATACAATCATTTTTGGGAAGCTTTGAATGGCAAATACGGTATTTCCTGTATGCCCTGGAGACCCATGACGAAGTAGGCATCATGGGGGGAAGGAAGGGTAGGAGCTCTCATCTTTTTCACGGAGACTGAGTAGTGAAATGCATACAGTAAAAGTTAGGCTATTTAAGTATGTCAGAGACCCACAATATTCTCATGAGACTGTTCTACATCTTCTAAAATTATAGTGGTTCAATATACTGGTGTTTATTCTCCTACCAGAAACAGAAAAAGATGGAAGAGTAAGATTCACTTCTAACTGAGTTTCCTTAAAGAGATAAGGCTTTCTATGACATGTACATCAGTCCACAAATTTGTCCTGAGGAAATCCTCCAGGGTCAAATGAAAAGAGAAAACAATTTGATAAATCTACAGCTTAAGCATTTAGCTCTTGAATCTAATCATGCACCATTCAGAAAGACCCGACAACACGTTCGGTCTAATTTATACACTATGGCATACTTTTGCAAACATTATTTTGAAGAAAGACTCAAAGATAAAATAGAAGACAACTGCAGAAGATTCCATTGTTTAAAATTCACTCAGGTGTATTTCTGTTTTCCTAAAAGATGAATACTAAGCATACAAAAATTAAACACTGTCCTCTTAAAATCTGGTTTTATTTACAGCTATGCAACCTCTACAGTGCAAGTTATCCCGAAATTATTAGATTAATTACAGTTCTCATTTTTTAATCAAAAGGTTCTTATTTATTTTTCCTAAATTTTCCTGTTTTTCCTTAACCAGGCTCAGGTTTTCAAATATAAATCCTATAAAACTAGGTGTGAGATAATTAAGTTAGGCTCAATCTTCCTAGGATTTATATTGGGCTTTTATCCCAACTTCTTGCAAAATGCAACTGAGATACCAGAAACAAAACCCACAAAACTGCTGCTCAGACAAGAGAAGGTGGTTTCCCAGAAACTGGTAGCATAAACAGAATTTCCTAAGAAATTAACTTGAAGTCTTGATTAGTCTCTTCCCAAATATATGTATCCTTTAATATGAATATTACAACACTATCCTTTGTTCTCTGCTGTATTATACAAATGATGCTTCACATAGCACCAAAAATTAATCCTAATTTTTAAGACATTTGGTCTAAAACAACACAGTTATCAGAGAGGGGGAAAATTACTTCGCATCCTGCGTATATTTTCCTGATCGCAGGATTGGTGTTGGGCAGCTTTTGTTGTCCATGTACTATAATACAGCCACTAGATTGTTTTATACCATACCTAGTAAATTTTATAGAGGTTCTTTTAAAGGTTTAAGTAAATATTGGGTTATAAGTCATTATAATTTTTCCTCTAGGAGTACCCATTGCATGCATGGGGGGGAGGGTACAGGGCAGGAGGCTGGAAAGTAGGAGACACCTTTCAAAGACAACTTTATAAGGAGTATTCATTTTCTAGAAGAATCACCCATAACACCCCCCCCCCCCAGCTTTCTTAGCTAGAATACATTTATAAGCTGCAGCTGGTGGTCAGTTCTTAATGTTACTGAGGATATATTATCAAGCTAGAAATTTCTTTCAAAACCTGTGGTCCAATAAAAAAACCCAACTGTTTTTTACCTTTTTCTTTTATTTTTGAAAAAGATGAAGTATTCATAGCAGTTTGGCATCCTAATAGTCACCTATGGCAAGGCTACAACTGTGAACCCAGAAACGCAGTGCTATCTTTTTGAAAGAGAAGCTTAAAAACCACATTCCCTTAGCAATTCAAAAATTAGTGGAATGAAGTGGGTATTTGGGTTTCATTGCTACTTTTATGGAGAAAAGACAACAGCTAATGTTTTCAGAGTGAGGCAAGCTAAAGTAGATGCTTGCAGCTTTAAGATAACAAATAGCAAATTGTTCAGTTCTCCCTTGTAGCAAAGTCATGACTAGTGAAAGAAACGGAGCTCTTGTCAAGGTTACCTCAGTAAGCATTAGTCAAACCCACAACAGACTGAGGTACAAAACTGCATGTGGCATGACTGACCAGCTACCTTCGGTATTTATTGCCTTTGTGCTGACTTATACCAAATAGCTGCAGTAACTCTAAGAATCTGACAGAACACCACCAAACCAGCAACCCAAAATTTAATAAACTATATATCATAAATTTTCTGTAATGGATGGTGTTCTTACTGTCCCAACTGGAAATCTGCAGAAATTCAGAGTTCTTGAGGCTCACTTACCACTACTCAACAACTCAGTGGCATACTGGAATGGCACACACACACAAGCCCAGTCATCTTAACATTTTCCACATTTCCAATTCAATAGATACATTCCAATAGAAAATATGCTGGTAATTTTATGGAAAATAGCTGTTTAGGGAATGCTGTTGAAAATCTCATTAGGATAGTAAGTTTCACAATTTACCTAGAAGGCTCTGCATTATCTTTGTTAACACACATTATTTTTAATGCACAGAAAATGATTTTTCCTACATGATTTTCCATTTACTTTATCCACTTTATATTAATCTATTTCTCAAAAGTATTGCTGGTATAATTAATTTAAATGATTAGACAGAAAGATGTACAAAACAGGGGATCATAAATTTCTTTCTGTAATGAACAAAGGGAAAATACTTGTGAAATAGCGCAAATTCAATTATTTATTATGCATCAGAATATTTGGGTCATATGTGGCACACCGAGTCAACTCTTTTCATGGAGGGGAATGATTTTAACTCAAAGAGGAAAAAGAATAATTCTTCAGCCTTAAAAAACCATGCTGATTTCTCTTTCAATAACTTTGATATACAGAGAATGGTTTTCCTAAAATGGAGTTTTTGTAAAACCCCTTGAAAGGTAACTCCTTCCACTAAGGAACTATCTCTGACTGACAGGCTGTCACTTTACTGTAGCACTCTTCTAGAATTTATCTTATTTAAAATTAAAAGAAAAAAAATCGGCTTTTTTTAAAGTATTTGAAACAGTTATGTTTCATCTTAATATATCCCAAAAACTAGATATATAGAGATGTTCCTGGTACAGTCAATAGAAAGAGATAAGAGCCTCCAGATGGTGGTTCATGAGTCATGAAGATTATACACCTTCATTAGTCACTGGCTTCTCATAAAGCATTAGATGTCCTCAAGTCACCCCAGACACAGGTACTCATTAAATTTTATTTACTTTAGTATTTGAATGTGACAATAGATATCTTAAAAGAAGATCTAGGCTTGATTTTAAAAAATGAAGCACCTTTATTCCTCATATCTTGTTCCTAAAGTTCACCAACTCAATACTAAAATTGTGTGTGTGTTTCTAGTTTGAATCAAAAACTTCAGATTTTAGGTCCTAGCTATATGTATCAATTTTTTCATTGATGAACAGTCAGAAGATATGCAATATATAACTTACTGTTTTCTGACTCTCTAGTTTCTTTTCCAGAAAATCCTACCTATTTGAAATAACAACTTAATTTCACTTTTAAGTCAGTGCACTGACTGATCAAAACTATTTGGATACTTAAACATAGAAGACGCTAACTTTTATCAGTAAGATTTATTTCTAGATAAAACACTTTGAGGAATGACAAACACCTGTTCTGTCAGTTATTGCACTTCCCAGGGCAATGCAATTATTTCCAACACTATACATGTAATTAAACTGCAATAAAGCAATTCTTGCTTTCATGAATTTTCCAACACAGCAGTTTATAGAGTCAGCAGCCATTTTTCATCCTATGCCGCACTATAAAACAGATATAGAGCATAGTGCATTCAAAAGGAATAAAAGAGAAAGTTTAGCACATTGGAAATTAAAGCTGATGAACACAGGTGGCAGATTAAAAGTTTATTTATTAAGGTAAATTTAATTAGGGAAATATATTTTTAAAATGTCATTCAAATAATGTATTTTAGATCATTCAGTCTACTAAGCAGGTTTGGATTATAAATATACTGTATCCTCTTGTAAAAAACTTCTGCAAAATGCATTGAGCATTCCCCTCTTTAAGTCTACACATCTGATCCTGCTTAAATTGCTATGAAACTCTGTCGTTTACAAAGGAAATCTTTGAAGACTTAATATTTTAACAATTAAATAGGGATGAGATTAGTGATGCAACTTCAAAAGAAAACAAATTCCAAGCACGTTGCTGCACCAAACATTTCCCTGTGTGGAGTTGAGGTTTTCACAAGGGGCTCAGGAGGAGCAAGAAGCCTCCACAACAGCATTTAGAAAATGGATTGATGAGAGAAAATTGTCTTTTCTTCTCTCCATCAAAAGAAGATTCAGAGATGATACAGTCAAGATTTATAAGTAAAATGTTGATACAAGAAAATGGAGGGATATTTTGTTTTTTGAAAAGGGAAAGGTTAACACATGCGCTCCACAGCAAGCATCCTGCAGTGCTGAGTATTCTCTGCACTGGCTGGCACTTTTCCTGCCACACCGTATTCTTCCCAGCTTTCCCTTCATGCTCTCTCCCTTTGAACACTGTCTGTAGCTAACCTACAGTGTTCAAAGTCTATTTCTTTTTCATGGAAAATAAAAGGCTCCCATGATTTTTAACCTGCACAGTTTTAGATACATCCTTCCTTTAATTTTATTTCATCATAGATAACTCATGACCAGCTTTCAGCTACCTTTTTTTTTTCCAGGTTATCTTTTTTTAACACTAATGATAATGTTACCTTGCAATTCAATTGCCAGACCAAGATGTATTGAACATCACTGCTTTCCTGCAGGTCCAGGACAGAGAATAG
Source organism: Campylorhamphus procurvoides (assembly GCA_013396655.1). NCBI lineage: Eukaryota > Metazoa > Chordata > Aves > Passeriformes > Dendrocolaptidae > Campylorhamphus > Campylorhamphus procurvoides. Next base: position 2,216,654 of record WBMV01000702.1, on the reverse strand, counting down.
TACTGTTTTGCTCTGAAAGCAGCACATTGCAAGGGAATGGGTCAAAACTTCTCAATTTTCCTCTTATGCACTGTAAGCAGCCCTACAGCTTGAGCAGGTAATGTGCACTTGTACCCTGAAGATGCTAAGCTTAATTTAAATTTTTCTTCCTTTCACATGCCTGTCCCGTTGTCAACTAGGAGGAAGAGCAAGTGTACAAAACAACAGAAAGTAGCTGTAGAAACCCCTTTCTCATTACCTCTTGTGGGTATAAAAAAGTGATGGAGCACTCAACTTTTTTCCTATTTCTCATAATTTTTAAGATGAAGTTTCCAAATCCATCTTTTCTTTAAATTTATACCTAATAAATCCAATGAAAAGATTTTCATAGTGTTAAAATTAATTGCTTCCCATGAAAGTGTTAAATGGAATGTTCTTATAATTGTGTGTTTAGTTTGACAAGCATGCAACTGCCTGAATCTGAAAACTAGTTCTTAAAAAAACAGTTCTTGAAAAAATGATTGCAGTAAGAAAGCAGTATTTTACTCCACAGAGACATAGATACCTCTGAGGCAATTTAGAACAAAAAACAGCTTAGCAATCACAAGCTGCTTTATCTTTTGTTTATTATCTAAATAAACAAAATCACTATTTTTATCCTCAGTTTCCAGAAGCTTCTGTCTAAAATACTCTGTTAATGTTAGAACTGCAATATCAATTGCACTTATTTTATTATAAATTTCAATATGATTTTTTAAAAATAGCTGTGCAGGAGAATAAAATTACATTTTTTTTCTCCAGCCATCAAACAAATCAAGACATTTTAAAGAAATTAATGTGTTTCTTGACTTCAGGACTGAAACATGTATCACATCACAGATTCAAGTTCTTTAATTCTATATTTGAGGTTGGGGCGTTTTGGCTAATAATTTAAATCTCATCACCCATGATTTGTTCTAACACAAAGACACTACATTAGTCTTTGCCGATAGCAATGAAGTCCAGTGGTGGACCACAATGTTGTGCCTGTTGAAATTGTAAACTGAATCTTAGGGAGCTTTTATTAAATACATTGGTACTCTCTTCATAAGTAGATTGCAATCAAAATAAACCATCTATATTTTTTCTGAAGGAAAGTATTAGTAATCTGTTAACACAAGATAAAGTTCTCCCTCACTTTGAATAATTTTAAAGTATATAACCAAATTTTGAAATAAGCAGAAGTAAATAATGCCAACAGACTGCACATCATTAATCCCTAGCTCCACACCATCCGCTTTTGAGAAGTAGATTTGTGAGAATGTTATATGTATCATGTATAAACAGCCAGCCTTTTGCTCAATGTCCCTAAAGGAAACTATATGCTCAGCTCATTTAGCATAGCATGAAAATGTAATTGGCTTGTATTTCTTGCAAAAGTTTAAACATTTATTTCTATTAATTCCTTTTTAATCTAAACTGAAACTTGTTGATGTTGACCCCTTTCTGCCACTTGACAAAATTTGAAAAAGTGAAAACTTAATTTGCCATTAATTTCACATAATCACTTACAGCTCATTCTTGATTTAAAGTAAACATCTGTCAGGCACAGTTCTTGCCTTTTCTGAGTGTAATTTTCTAATATAAGCTGGGTGCAAAGAAATGTGTCTGCAGCCATGATGATGTGGGATCTTGACAGTTTAACATACTAATGACAGCATGCTAGCAATACAGTGATGCCACTGCTATTAATGAAGTATCTGAATGTAAAAAACGCACAGCTGGTAAATGTTTCCATGTTTTGGTTTGTGGTTGTATAGACAACTAAGGTAGATATTTAAAGCAACTAAGGAAGGGGGAACTTCACAAAATTAGATCAAAGTCCAGTTGTTTTGCTTATTCAATGTTTTCCACATTCCAATTTTTGAAAGCATGACCAGAAACAAATCTTATTAATTCAAATAACATTCCTTCTAAATTAATAATGCTGTACAAAATCATATCACTGAAAATTCTATTTCTCATTCTGCTTTTGAAAATAAGGAATTCAGCCTCAAAGGACCCTGAGCACTTAACAACATAATGAGCCAAAAAACGCAGCAATGCTACTTTTGACAATTATTTAGGTACTTTAGCATCCATACTTTGCAGAAGCAATAAAAAACTAAGACACACATTGAAATAGATACTTCTAACTAGTAACTTTCTTGATAGCCTCGCGGATGCCAAGATGAAGAATGATTTATACCAGAGACTATGAAAATGCAGGATCATCTGAGAATAATAAAAAATTAAATGGTGGAAAATATTAAGAGCAACAGCTGTGAAAAGAAATTACAGAAGATTGAAAGTAGAGACAAGAACAATACTAGTAAAAACACTTTAAATTGCTTCACAAGAGAGATTCTATATTTACAGTTTCTATAGATATTTGAATAGTAACTGCAAAAACAGTGAGATATAGATATTTACAATTAGTTCAGGATTCCTAAGAACTTACTAATACTGTAATATCACTGGCAAGAAAATGATAGCAGATCACACAACTGTATGAACCGTATGAACTGTATGAACAGCAGTCACAGGTATACTTAGAGGTGAAGACAGGTTTGAAGGTATAGGAAACCTCCCTATGCATCACAGTAGATTTACAGCAAAACTCAGTTTTGCCCAATAAAGTCTTAGACAGCAAGAAGTAGATATATCTACTTTTTGGTTTATTTATTATTTCATATCTATGGGATGAATGTTTTTATATATTGCCATAGACACCGGGACCCAGTTTTGAACAGACCTAAAATGCTGGCAAAGGAAAGGGTAGAGGGGTTCAAAGTGTGCACACAGTGAATGCTTCAATATTGTGGCATATATACTTCCTTTATCCATAGCAAATCCTGCTCTGCTACCAGAAGCAGCAAACTGAACAGGTAATAGTTGCAACATGGCAGAACAATTGTCACATCAGTACCAGACTGCAGAGACACATGGCAGGAAGCGCAGTATTAGTACAGTAAGGAAATACACATTACACAGGAGCATGTGCATAGAAAGGCAAAACATAAAGTATGCCCATCCATTGAGTAGCATCCCAATGGGTTAAATCCCAAATTACATCAGCAATTTCAGTGTGCTGATGAAACTGCACAGTATAAGAACAGACATTGTATACTATTAGGATTAATAGGTTACTGTTCATGATGTCTCATTCTTTTCTACTATGACCAACCTTATGAAACAGAGATCCCAGTTCAATGTGTATGTGAACTCCAGAAAAGTTACTTTTCCAAAAGCACAGTATTCCAACTCAAGGCTCATCTACTCAGACAAACAGAAGAAGATTTATATTCATTCATGCAGGAAGTTAGTTAAAAAACCACAGGCAAAATCTGGAATTATTTTATCATAATTAATAACGTATTATGATGACTATGGTTTGGCTAAGAGCAAACAGGCCAGCCTGAGCTTCTCTGAGATAACTTTCAAATCTTCTGCATATGTGACAGATGGTGGAAGCATTTGAAAGACTTCTTGTGCACAAGAACTCTATAATGGGAGCTCAGAATCAACACAACAGCAAAGTAGCTGAAGCGGGTCATGATAAAAGCACACTAAACAGCATATACTACCTTTAAAAGTTTGGGTTTCATCCAAGGAAAAGGTGAAAAAGAAAGAACACTACATTCAAGGGATGTGAGGGGAAAGTGGCTGTAGAATCTGTGTTGGCTGTTGACTGATGAAAGTGAGGAAAACTATGGCTGATGATACAGTGCACTAAATTTGGCAGGTATAGAGAGTGGAAGGACAATGGATGAACTCAGTTGAGTGATATTCCCTTGTAACAAGCCTTATTTTAAACTATCCTAACAATTTTTATGGACATCACAGGATAGTTTGGAAACATTGGAACTTACTTTGGGATAAACCTTATTCCTTCAAAGAACATAATTCATTTTGTGTGCTTATGCCTAATCTTTTTTGGCTCATCTTACTTTGAAAAGTGTTTTAACTTCAAGAATGTACCTCAAATACTCCCTCTAAGAGTCCTAGGAGGCAAATGCTGGAGCACAGAAGAAGAAGACAGGACAACAAATGAAAAGTTATATCATACCACTGAGAACTCTCTCAGTCACATCCTGTGTTATACCCACTGCAGACAATCCATCTTCCTCTAATTAATTTCTTATCATAACTGAAGCAAGGTAAATTGCAATGAATAGGTATTTATAAATCAAAATAAAAGAGTCCAAATCAGAAAAAATATCAAAAGACGAACAAAACAACTGTTGACATCTGATATTGTCAGTGTCCCTTCAGCCTTTCATTGAACCATTACAATTCTTTCCCCAGAATCAGCAAGCTTGCTGTACTCCTTTCTACACCCATGTGCTTTACGGAGCAGTATGCAAGCAACACTTAAGCTTTGACTTATGTTGCCTTCATGAATTTAACTTTTTATGAACTTGTTCAAAGAGCTATTTAATATTATTACTTGGATGAGGTCTCTCAGTCTAAGTTTCCACAAGGAGATCCTTCAAACATTTGCTTTTTGGCAAGACATGGAGAAACAGGTGCTATCTGAAACCAATTTAGAGTGTTGTCAAACTGGGAACCTGGTTGTCTTTTTACATTATCCATGAAATGAGAATCAGTCTGAAAGTATAAATTTACTAGAAATAGCATTATCCTTAGAGATATCAGCCCACCTCTCTGAAGAATATTGTACTGCCAGCTCACAAAGAGAAAAAGTTTGAAAATATAATCAGAAGCTGCAAGTTAGGTTGCCAGAGAAAACCCAGCCTGAGTTCTCATGAAGAGAATGGGATTGTTGACAGCAAATGTTTTTGGCTCTAGTTATGAACAAAATACTGGAACTTCTCTTCTGCCTGCTAATGTAAATCAATCATTTGAAGCATATAATTTATTTTCTGCCTGAAACGAGATGTCAGCAGAGTTCTTTACAGAAAGGCCAGGGCAAGTTATGCCAGTCACAAAAAAAGGTTTATACTAATAATACCACAGGAAAATGCATGTCTTTCACATGGCTACAAGGATGATATAAAGGAGAATAATCCTCTTTCACAGAAAAGTGATCATACCAGTGGCAAGGCATGCCCTGAAGCTGTGACACAAACCCTATTACTTTTTTTTCAGAGTAGAAAAAAAAAGTTGCAAAATGCTATGTGAGATTAGATGAAATCTTAAGTACCCACACTGTTGGGAAGGACCAAAACCTATCCTGCCAAAAAGAGAGTCTCAGCAATCTCTATTGCTTTTTCCACGTGATTTTACATCATGAGTGTGGCAAATACTTGACCTACTACAGGTTTTTTGTGTCTCATTTTGCTAAGTATGTGTTTTATTATCGTCAGAACTCATAAAAACATTTGCATTTACCACTTCAAAGCAACTTTTGCTTTTTCAAGGAAAAATACACACACACAAAAAAAAAGATCTGTGTCAACAAAGAATTATTAAGTTTGTAAAAATAAAGCACTGAAAGGCCAGGGAATGCCAGAATTGTCTGAATAGCCTTAATTAAAATACCTAATGCCTGTGCAATATGACAAACTTTTAAATTACATATTAACATAGTATGTTCCATGAAACCTCACTTAGAGGGTTGAGAAGAGCACAGGAATCCAGCTTTCTTTCTTGGTGTAAGGGAAAGCAGTCATTACTTACAGTAAGTCTTACTTCACATTTTTAGACTTTAAGCTCAAAAATTACTTTGGGGCATGCTTAGGCAGTTTGCTGATGTCAAGAACAGTTTGCAAATGAACAATGAAGAGGGACTATATTGAGATTTTAGTTGTGGAGATCAAATGAATCTTTATAAAATACACATAAATTTTATTTTTTAAAGCCTTTTATCTTGCCTGATTTGGTCAACCTTTCCCTCAAGACCCAGAATAATCTCATGACAAATTTGAAGTCACTAGTCTACAACCTCACAAACAAAAGACTCAGAAACAGCAGAGTAGCTTTTAGCACTACATCTTTAGTCTGCTTGACAAAGTATAAACAAACTTTGTTTGTATAAACAAACCAAAACATATTTAGGTACTGGGAAATGCTGGTCAATCTTATTAATTGAAAACTGATGATAGCCTTTCTGCAAAATATGTATTCACCTGCACACTATACAGAACAAATTAACACATAATACTAGCACAAATAAGCATAAATTGTTTGACGGGCACGTAGAACTTGAAGGATAGTAAGAAAAAGTAAAAAATTCCATAATTTGGATCTCTTTTCAGGGAAAATGTGCATTTTTTTTGAAATCTGGATATGAATATTGCATGATGGGAAGAGCTCTAATAACTTCATTCTTGGGTGAAAAAAAAAAAACCAGAGAGAGACATACAAAAACGTGGGCACTAGCAACATTCTCTATCTTTAATTACACCACTGCCAGCCTCTAAATTTTTCACCCTCTCTCCCACTTTGAGCTTAAGGTTCTTGTTCTCACATACAGAGCACCACAAAATTCCCTCCTGCCCACACCTCATTTCTCATTTTCCCCTTCTGTTACTGCCTGGGTCCTAAACGCCTACTGTACACTTTCTCTGTTCTTTGCATCACATCAATGCTTGCATTCCCAAGAACCTAGCCGTGTTCATTTGAATTTCTATCTAAAATAGGCTTTTTCTGCAAGGTCAACAAATGCTACAATGTCAGCTGAAGCAACGTTCTTTTTTAAGTAATGGGTTCTCTAGATGAAAATTATCCTTTATCCTGATGCATTGCATGCACTGTTTGGCCAGTGCAGGGTATTCCTGACTTGTGTCGCAGGCATGTTTTCATCCAAGAATGTGAAAAGTAAAAATTATATCATACCTAGGTAATTATCCTAGAACTTTTTCAACTAATTTGCTGGGTTTATAAAATCAGAGCCGCTCAATGAACCATTTCTACCTTCATGATTAATTAAATTTTTCCCTGAAAGAAACTTGATTTTTTAAAAAATGACATTCAAATCAATCCCCTAAAATTGGAGACTGCCAAATTTCATAGCTATCTCTATGATAGTCTGACTAAAACCTCAGAGCTAACAGCAATATGTTCTGCAAAAATTGGGTTATGAATTTTTATTTCTCAGACATGAATAAAAGCCACCATTACAAATCTACTTGAAGCTCAAGGAAAAGAAATAGAGAACACTTGTCTAATCTGCAGACATACTAGTTGGAATATAATTCTATGCTCACGCCCCTATACATATGTGTAAGGGCAAGCTGGAATTGTTTCTTTTTTCACACTGCAGAGACAATGGAATAGAACCCCAATTCTCACTTCCCACTGATTGTGGGTGATGACTTCTTCTGATACCTGCAAAGGTGAAAACAGGTGGACAAGACCATGCTTCTGGTTCCAGCCAACACCAAATGCATGTTTTGACTATATCACCAGGCACACACAAGCTTTCTGCAGCCTTGCAACCATGTGCATTCTCCCTATGCTCATCAATCGATAAGGCAACCTGTAAAATCATGACCCATTTCAGAAATTCAAGAGTACAAAGAAGGACTGGATTTCTTAATATTTTCTCTTATATCTTCAACAAAAAATTATTCTTAGGTCTCCTTCCTCTGTGAGAAATTTGCTATTTTCCCTACTCATTGTGGTATTTACTGTATTGTGTTCTCAGAAACCTAGCAGCTTCGTGAGCTTGCTTTCTTTTCCTATTCCTTATGAACAAAATGGTGATATTTTTGCAGGTGTGAAGGATGCAAAATATTTATAAAGCTCAGATAGCTTTTTCCTGAGCAAAACATGGTTACCTGTCTGCATCCACAGTCACATCATGAACCCCCCTCTGAATGATGTCTCGAGAGGCAGCTAGATCTGGTATTCGGTTCAGACTTCTTGTATATAGGTTGAGTCCTCCATCTGTCATGTACCTGAAAAAAAATGTATGGTCAGTCAATGGGAAATGCAGCCATCTGGCAACTATGTTTCACTCTAATGGACTGTGAAATTCAGATGTTTAAGGTACAGATTGTCCTATTAGATGGTAGGCTTATACTAAATATTCCCACTTCACATGGGAGATTGGATATATGCCTATTTTCTAGGATCATTTGCCTTTTTCTGTGGTGGCTTACAGGCCAACCTGCTTTGCTGAAATATATTTCAAATGAAGTATTTTCTAAAACTTTAAGCACATTTTAAGTACTTCAGTTTTGCCAAAAAATAGCACCACGTGCAAGAA